>PVJS01007410.1:0-56221 GCA_004027185.1 Glis glis
TCTCTCTCTCTCTCTCTCTCTCTCTCTCTCTCTCTACTTAGTGAGGCCCTCCACAACTTCGTGAGACCCAGTTTCACAATAAAGTATAAAAAATAGGGCTGGGGGTGTAGCGCGGAGGTAGAACGCCCCTGGGTTCAATCCCCGGTACCGCAAAAAAAAATGCAAATGGTGCTGGGAAGACTGGGTATCTATACATAGATGCCTATCTCTCACCCTGTACAAAAGTCAATTCAAAATGGATCAAAGACCTAGATATAAGAGCAGAAAGTTCACAATTACTGGGAAAAAAAACATAAGGGAAACGAAACATTTCAACATATAGGCACAGGTCACTCCCTGAATAGGACTCCTACAGCTCAGGAAATAATAGCAAGAATCAATAAATGGGATGACATCAAATTAAAAAGCTTCTGCAGAGCAAAGGAAACAAGTGACAGAGTGAAGAGATAACCTGAAGAGTGAGAATACATCTTTGCCAGCAAATTATTCTTCCAACAGAGGATTAATTACCAGAGTATATCAAAAACTCAAAAAACTCAATACCAAAAAAGAACAAATAACCCCATCAATAGACGGGCAGATGAACTACACAGACACGTCTCAAAAGATGTACAAATGGTCAACAATTATATGAAAAAATGTCCAACATTTTTGGCCATCAAGGAAATGCAAATCAAAACTAAAATACATTAAGAGTTCGTCCCACCCCAGTCAGAATGGCGTTTGTGAAGAATACAAGTAGTAAGGCTGAGACAGGAGGATCACAGGTTCGAGGATGACCTCAGCAGCATAACGAGACTCTCAGCAACCTAGCAAGACCCTGTTTCAAAATAAAACATAAAAAGGAAAAGGGTCGGGGGTGTAGCTTGGAGGTAGCACACCCCTGGGTTCAATCCCTAGCACCTAACAACAACAACAACAAGATGACAAATAGTAATCGTCATAAACGCTGGATGGATGAGGGGGGAAAGGAACTCTTACACACTGTTGGTAGGGATCGGTGCAGCAACTATGAAAATCAGTATGGAGATTTCTAAAAAATTAAAAATAGAAAACCACATGATCCAGCTATTCCACTCCTCATATTCCTTTAATTCTTATTAAAGGATTGAAGTGAACGCACCTTTTTGCATTTTATCCTTCTATTGGCACATTATAAGTATCCAGAGCAGGAGGATTCATTTTGACATATTTGTACATGGTCAATTTATATCACCAATATGGTCAATTTCTTCTCCACTGCCGCACCTCCCCGTCCATCCTCTCCTCCCTCCCCTGACCCCGTTTCACCTACTGCTCTCCCTTCTGTATTCATGAGATCTCTCTTCCCCTTTTTTTCTCTCTAGCTTCCAGATATGAGAGAAAACATAGATGGCTGACTTTCTGAGTCTGGCTGATTTTGCTTAGCCTGATGCTCTCTAGTTCCATCCATTTTACGTGTGTTTATTGCAGCACAATTCACAATAGTCAAGTTACGGATCCAGCCTAGGTGTCTGCTGGACGCCACAGGAAGATCAAAATTGTCATTTGCAGGAAAAAATGGATGAGCACTGTTCTGGTCTGGATATAAAATGTCCCCCGGAAGAGCTCACGTGTTGGCAATGCAGAAATATTCAGAGGTGAGTAAGTGAACCAGGGTTCTGATCTTCTCAGTGGATCAATCCTTTGATGGGTTAATAATTTGAATGGACTCACTGGGTGGTAAATGGAGGCAGGTAGGGTGCTGCTGGAGGAGGTGGGTCGCTGGGGGTCACACAGCTATCCTGGTCCCCTCTTTCTCCCTCCCTCCCTCCTTCCCTCCCTCTTGGCTGCCAGGAGCTGAGCATGGCTTCTCCTCTTTTACGCCCTGAAGCCCTGCCACTGAGCCATTCCTACCCTGAGCCAGCTGATCCTGGACTAAAGCCTTTTAAAGTGTGAGCTACACAAACCTTTCCTTCTCTAAGTTGTGCTGTCAGGTATTTTGGTCACAGCGATGAGAAAGGTGACTAAAAGAAACACCATGTTAAGTGCGGCAAGCCAGACTCAGAACGACAAGTACTGTATGTTTTCTCTCATATGTAGAAACTAGAGGAGGGAAAAGGGGAGGAAAAGACACCATGAAAGTAGAAACGAAGCCATCAGGGTTGAGGACGGGGATCAAGTGGAGAGAGGAGGGCGGATACGGGGACATACTGGGGAAAGAAATTGTTCAAATTACGTTATATGCACACAGGCATGTACCACAATGAAGCACGCTATTCTGTATCATTGATATGCACCAATAAAAAATGAAATAGAACTATTTTTAAAGATATTAATAGTTCTAGCCAGGTATGGTGGCGCGCGCTTGTAATCCCAGTACTTGGGAGGCGGAGACCGGGGGATCGCAGGTTCGCGGCCAGCCTCAGCTACTTAGTGAGGCCTCCGCAACTTAGTGAGACCCTGTTTTAAAATAAAGAATAAAAAATAGGGCTGGAGATGTAGCTCGGAGGTATACTGCCTCTGGGTTCAATCCCCAGTAACATATATATATTATATATGTTATATATATAACATATATAATATATTATTATATATGTTAACATATATTATTATAACGTATATTATTATATATGTTAACATATATTATTATATATTATTATTATATTATATATTATATTATATTATATATGTTAACATATATAATATAACAACTATAATATTATATATAATAACATATATAATGTGTTAATATATAACATATATAATTATAATATTAACATATATAATTATATATATTAATAGTTCTGAGGTTGAAAAACACAGTTGGCATAGATCCTCAACTATCCTTCTGCATTCGTTCAGCTTGGGGTCTCACCTGCTGCTCTCTCCCTTCCATTCTAAGGCAACACACACACACACACACACACACTCAAAGAAGCCACAGGACTAACTGTGAGACAAAGACTTGCATGCATGTGTACGGAGGGAGTTCGTAGGCGTCAGACTTGGACTGTGGGAAAGGAGGAGGGGGAGGACACGCGACTGCCGCTCAGGAAGAAGCGGAGACCCTGGAACCCTGAAACTGCCGCAGAGAATCAGTTCCCAGTGGGATCTGTCTCCAGGACCACAGAGCAGGAGGGAAGAGCCTGTGGCCGGCCTGGCCTGGTGTCCACAGCGCAACCCAATTCTCCTAGCTGTCCAACAGACCCAGCAAACAAAACCTCTGGGGCTCAGATGTCTTGAGGAGCAAAAGGAATGCCGGGGGAAATTCTTGGCCCCTGAGCAAGATGTAATAAAGATGTCCTAAGCCGGGCGTGGTGGCACACGCTTGTAATCCCAGTACTTGGGAGGCGGAGACCGGAGGATCCGGGTTCGTGGCCAGCCTCAGCTACTTAGTGAGGCCCCCCCCACAACTTCGTGAGACCCGGTTTCAAAATAAAGGATAAAAAATAGGGCTGGGGGGCGTAGCTCGGAGGTAGAATGCCCCTGGGTTCAATCCCTGGTACTGCAAAAAAAAAAATGTCCTTTGGTGAGGCGTCCAGCAAGGGGAGGGGACTCTCCCAAGGACCCACGGCCATGGCTACAGGGAAAAGAACCAACTTACACACTGCTAGATCCAGAGACCGGGGAGCCTCTCCGACAGCGGCAGTGACATGTCAACTCGCCTGCTCTCCGGCCTCCCTCCACCGAGTCTCTGAACTGCAGAGTCCAGAAGCCCCTGTTAACAAGCTGCACAGGACAGAGCTGCGCTTTACTGCTTGTGGGCGTCTCTCGAGAGCGGGGCTAAGGGAGAAGATGTAAGTCAAGGCCAGGGGTTGGCTTATAACATGATACAAAACATTCTACTCTTTGAACTAAGACTGTATTCCGGTACTTTAAAGCAACTATAGAAGTTTCTATTAAAAGAAGTGATATGCCGGGCGTAGTGGCGCACGCCTGCAATCCCAGTACTTGGGAGGATGACAGGTTCAAAGCCAGCCTCAGCAACTCAGCAAGACCCTCAGCAACTTAGCAAGAGCCTGTTTCAAGTTTTTTTTAAAAAAGTCTGGGAGTAGCAGGGTGCAGTGGCCCACGACTGTAATCCCAGTACTTGGGAGGCTGACACCAGAGGATCGCAGGTTTGAGGTCAGCCTCAGCAACACAGCGAGAGTCTCAGCAACCTAGTGAGACCCTGTTTCAAAACAAAAAAATTTTTTTTAAAGAGCTGGGGGTGTAGCTCAGAGGTAGAATGCCCCTGGGTTCAATGCCCAGTACCACAAAAAAGAAAAAAAAATTACAAGTAATCAAAAAAAGTCATGTAGGGTCAAATAGGGAAAGATCCTCCCCTATTTAATGAAGTTTTAAATGACAGTGGGAGACAAATAAGACGGCTTTATGTTTGTGCCCACTGCTCCTGCTTGCTTAATGTTCTATTATGTGCATAAAACTGCTGGTTAACACAATTTTTACACATGGTGAATTCTCAATGAATGTCCTTGAAAGAATGAAGAAATGCTAGAAAATTGCCTTGCGAGATAAAAGAGAGCGAGCACAAAACGACCAAATCCCCATCGATAATTTCTAGCCCACTTCAATTTAAAATGGCATTCAAATTACCATTCCATTTATTCCCGGGGACTTCCCTTCCTCCCCCGCACCCATTCCTACACATTTAGTCAGTGAACCAATCAGCTCGCCTACCCCCCAAGTCCCAGAAGCTCGGGTGTGGAACTGGTTCTCCCACCCAAACCCAAGCCTCCAAAAATATAGGGCCCTCGCCTATATAAATGTCCCCAAATGGCCAAGCCACGCGTTGAACTGTGCATCCAAGCAGTATGGCTGCCCACCGTTGGGGACTTCCTTCCCATCTCTTCTGTAAGGGCAGCTAGGATTTTCTAAGTTGTAAATCCTTAAATGTAGGGGAAAAGAGATGTGTTCCGCAGAGAAAATAATTGCATGTATGGAGAGATGGGAAAGCATGGGGATACTCGAGACATGCGGCTGGTCTGGTTCTGCCGGAACCTGGGTTCTATGTTGCGGGAGGAAGAAGCGAGACTAAAATTAATAGACCAAAGCTAAACAAAGCAGGTGGGAATCCATTCTGCTGGGAATATTGCCCTCATTTTTCTGTGGTACTGGGGATTGAGCCCAAGGCCCTCTACCCTTGAGCTACACGCACACCCCCAATCCCTTTTTATTTTGTATTTTTTAAACTGGGTCTCACTAACTTTCTGAGGCTGGTCTCGAACCTGTGATCCTCCTATCTCAGCCTCCCAAGCACTGGGATTACAGGCATGCGCCACCAAGCCTGGCTGGATATTGCCCTTTAAGAGAGAAGGATTTTCCCCCTCCACTTTCCCCAACTCTTCCTCACTTTGGATCAAGTGATCAGATCTGCATTCAGTAGCTCAGGGCACAACACAAATCCCCCTGAAGTCTGCCGGGTTAATTTTTGTCAAAATCCTGTGATCAATAAATGTGACCTTAAAACAGGCATGGTGGCACACGCTTATAATCTCAGTACTTGGGAGGCTGAGACAGGAGGATTGCAGGTTCAAAGCCAAATTCAGCAATTTAGTGAAGCTCTTAGCAAGACCCTGTTTCCAAATATAAAATAAAATAGGGCTGGGGTTGTAGCCTGGAGGTAGAATGCCCCTGGGTTCCATCCTCATTACCAATAAATAGATGATAGATAGATAGATAGATAGATAATAGATAGATAATAAATAAGTAAATAAATGTGACTTTAAAAAGAAAGAGAGAGAAAGGCAGTTAGCAAACAAGTCCAAAGTATATTGGAGGACACATGTAGAAGAAGTTATTTCTGTAGAGTAGAGGGAGAATTTTCCCAGGCTTGGGAAGAAGACTAAGCAAAAGAGAGACGGAAGGAGCCTGGTGGGCTCAGAGGGGAAGGACATCTGTACTCGACGTCCCTGTGGACCACTAGAAAGATGGCCAGACCCCCAAAAGGGATGATTACATAGCAAGTCTAGGTAAATGGGGCCATATACAGCTTCCCTCAAATCTCATCTCAAATATGATAGAGAAGTTATTGCTCTCTCTGCTTGGCCTGGAGGGTAAATAGGGCTCAACCTGTAGGACCCTAAGGTGGCCCAAAGTAGATCAATGGACCCACCTCTCATGCCCAGGAAAAATACAAGCCCCCCCCCCAAATGTGGAACTAACCAGGAAGGGCCAAGGCTTATGATTATAACCAACAGAAGCTAATTCTGGTTAATTTCAGCAGCAAAAGAATGTATGAAAGGATTCCTTGTAGCTCACAGAAGCTGCTAGGAGCTTCACCGAACCCAGGCTGGAGGCTTTGCAGTCAGAACAATGACAGACACTGAGTGTGGACACTGGGTCCAGGACGATGCCCCGTGGCCAGCGCTGGACAAGGACACCGGGGCTTGGGCTGTGTGTGGTGATGCCAACAGGCCAACAGTGCTGGCCCTGGGACAGCGATGTCCACGTAACTGCTGCCCCTGCCAGAATATGGTCACTCACTATGGCTACCAGTTGCTGGAATGGATTCTAGTTGATGCCCTGCTGTCTCCTGATTCCGTCTTTTTGTTGCAATGTGGAACTTCCAGAAGTCTGAGAAAGCACAGAGCCGATGTCTTCATCCTCAGTCCTGGGAGCCCAGTTCAGCCTTACAAAGCTGAGGCTTCCTCAGATAAGGGAAGGGAGCCCAGATGTTCAGCAGCCAAAAACAACAACAAATGTCCGCCCCAGGAAGGAGATGTCCAGAAGGAAGTGAGTTGAATTTTTCTGCCAGCTCAGCAGAATGGGAACTCCAAGTCAGCAAGTAGGTAGAGGCATAAAAAATAAAATTCAGAGCCGGACACGGTGGCGCACACTTGTAATCCCAGTACTTGGGAGGCAGAGACCAGAGGATCAGGGTTCGCGGCCAGCCTCAGCTACTTAGTGAGGCCCTCCGCAACTTAGTGAGACCCTGTTCCAAAATAAAGAATAAAAAATAGAGCTGGGGGTGTAGCCCAGAGGTAGAATGCCCCTGGGTTCAATCCCCAGTACTGCCAAAAAAAATAAAAAATAAATAAAATTCTATTGCACATCTTAGTTTGCAGACTAAAATCTATACTCACTCCACCCTGCTGGTGTATTTTCAAGAGCTCGGCACTGATCTACAATTCTTGTGCTCATTATAATCAAACACTCCAAGCTGAGCATGGTGGCGCATGCTTGTCATCCCAGAACTTGGAAGGCTGAGACAGAAGGTGCACAGGTTCGAGGACAGCCTCAGCAAGTAGTGAGACTCTCATCAATGTAGCAAGACCCTGTTTCCAAATAAAAATAAAATAGGGCTGGGGGTATACCTCAGAGGTAGAATGCCCCTGGGCTCAATCCCCAGTATCACAAAAGGGAAAATAATCATCATCATTATCATCATCATCATCATCATCAAGCCCTCCATTACAGTGGTAAAGACTCCAGACTCCCTCAGTTCCTGGGTCCCCCACCGAATATCTGGGTGATGCATGAGTTTCCTCTCTGCAAAATGGAAATGGTAGCTTCCTCATAGCCTCTTTGCAAGAATGAATGAGCCATAGGACAGATTGAATTAAGGGCCCGACTTTCCTCCATTCCCGTATCTACACTGTTGTTCATGTCACTTTGCAGTTTCTCTCCCTAAAGAAGTAGAATCCCTTTGGCCTCTGAGCTGACCCTGTGTCTTGGTCTAGCCATGAGAACACAATGGAATTGGCAGTGTGCCAGTTCCCAGCCGGTGGGGTCCTGGGGGTTGTCCTGTCGCTGGCCTGAGACCATGCCCAGGCCGGCCTGCCAAGGATGGGAGACCTGTGGAGCAGAGAGCAGTCACCAGGCACCCAGTGGCTCCAGCTAATGGCCAGTTGACCCCAGATACAAGAGCAGCACAGACAAGGACCGCTTAGCTCACGTCCCCTGAGCAAGAGCGATCAACGCTTACGCTGCACGTCACTAAGCTCCTATAGTGTTTGCTCTACAGCACTAGCTAAATGTTACAGAATGGTATAAACATTTTAAATACAAATAAAAAAACTAAATGCATCATAAGAATGCTCCATAAATGGAGCCAGGTGTAGTGGCCCACACCTGTAATCCCAGTACTTGGGAGGCTGAGACAGGAGGAGCATGGGTTCGAGGCCAACCTCAGTAACTTAGCAAGACCCTCAGCAACTTAGCAAGACCCTGTTTCACAAATTAAAAATAATCCGGGTGTGGTGGCACACGCTTGTAATCCCAGTATTTGGGAGGCTGAGACAGGAAGATCACAGGTTCACGGCCAACCTCAGATAATACTTAGTGAGGCCCTCCGCAACTCAACGAGACCCTGTTTCAAAATAAAGAATAAAAAACAGGGCTGGGGGTGTAACTCAGAGGTAGAATGCCCCTGGGTTCCATCCCCAGTTCTGCAAAAATAAATGAATGAATGAATAAATAAATAAATAAATAATACAGGGCTGGGGTGTGGCTTGGAGGTAGAACACCCCTGGGTTCAATCCCCAGTACAAAAAAAAAAAAAAGAATTCTATAAATGGTAACATGCATACCAAAAAGAACGCATCTTGTGAAATGCTAGCCACTGTGTAATTTGACAAACTGAGGCTGACATTCCGTATAAAAATTATCAGGGAGATTTGTCACTCAAGGGCCCTGTCCAGATAGATATTCTTAATAACATAGGTAGAAAAGGTCAGCCTTTTCCCTAAAACACAGATCACAGTGAAGGTTAAAAAATGGCAACTTCACAGGCCCCGGCTGTCTGGATGTGATGTCTTCCAGAAGCACATCGGGTCTTGCTGACTCAACACACACGTTACAAGTGATAAAATAGACCATTGCGGCTCAAAGTCCTAGTTAAGCCCCAGATCAATGGTTTAACTCTTGTGTCAGGACAGGCAGACACCGCCACATGATGGAAATGTTGTTTGGGGAAAAATGATGTGTAGTGGTAAAAACCAAGACAACCACATCTGTTTTCGCTGGTTTCAGGTCAAACCAACCCCTCCAAAGGTAATTTCTGAGCTGAGTGTAGCAGCACATGCCTGTAATCCAATCCCCATACTTGGGAGGCTAAGACAGGAGGATCACAGGTTCAAGGCAGCCTCAGCAACTTTGCAAAGCTCCTAGCAACCTAGTGAGACCTTGTTTCCAAATAAAAAATAAAAGAGGACTGAAGGTATCTCTCTCTCTCTCTCTCTCTCTCTCTCTCTCTCTCACACACACACACACACACACACACACACACACACACGTAATTTTGCATGCACGTGAGTATATCGCCGCATAAGCAGACTGTTTTATTCTCTATTTTTATTATCTTCCATCTAACCCCGGCCCTTTCTCTTCCAACATTAAGTTTTCTAAAAATTCACTGTAGCCATCACAAGAGTTTTATTTTGCAAATCTACTGAGGTTATGAAAAGTCTATTCCCCACACTTCTGAAGTAGGTGGTATATAATGAATTCAAAACTTCAGTCAATAGAGCTCGGGGGCCCACCTCGCTCTCCTGACTCCTATGATTATCATAATTTGATTTTATAGTTTTCTGTCGCACGCTACCAGCGAGGGAGTGTTCTTTACTGAGTCATGAACTTTCCCATCATTAAACGTCTGCGCCTATTTTCGACATACCAGAAGCGTCCAATAACTAGATTTTATCTGCCTTGAATAAAGTCACGCGGAGACCCCAGGGTGGCACACATACAATAAAGTTTCTTTTATGCTTAGGCAAAGAGTCCTCGTAGTTCCCAGTTCCAGCATTTTCTGTGACTCCTTTTCCAGGAGCACAGGAGAGTGAGCCAGGCATGGTGGCACACGCCTATAATCCTAGAACTCGGGAGGCTGAGACAAGAGGATCACAGGTTCAAAGCAAACCTCAGCAACTTAGCGAGGTCCTCTGCAACTTAGTGAGACTCTTGTTTCAAAATAAAAAATTAAAATAGGGTTTGGGGGGGGGGGTAGCTTAGAAGTAGCCTGTCCCTGTATTCAATCCCTAGCACCACACACACAAAAAAAAGATTGGCCGGGCGTGGTGGCGCACGCTTGTAATCCCAGTACTTTGGGAGGCAGAGACCGAAGGATCCGGGTTCACGGCCAGCCTCAGCTCGCTCGCTCTCTCTCTCTCTCTCTCTCTACCTAGTGAGGCCCTCCGCAACTTTGTGAGACCCGGTTTCAAAATAAAGTATAAAAAATAGGGCCGAGGGTGTAGCGCAGAGGTAGAACGCCCCTGGGTTCAATCCCCGGTACCACAAAAAAAAAAAAAAGATTGCATAACACGTCTTCCATAGACACCAGGACGGATGTGTACAAGGACAGCAATCGGAGCCATTTCCCACTGGCCCAAAGGGAATATTAAATTCTTCTGTCATTCTGTAGTATATTATTTATGGTCCCTTTTTTGTTGGTTTTTTTTTTCATTTGTAAGTTCAACTCCATGTCCTGATAGAAGGTGACAAAATGCTCAATATGTTAAAAAATCTTATCACTAAATCAGGAACAAAACTATAAATTTTGGCCTTTGAAATCAAACTGACTGGTGAAGATCATTCTGCTCCTGAAATATTACAGTAGTGATCAATTTGCTGTAAAACTCAGCAGTTTAGCCCAGCAATCTATAGTTGGAAAACAAGTTGTTTAAGAGGAAAGTTTATGCCCAGCCCAAGGGATAAATTAAATTTTATGGGGAAAATATGCATTATTACATGCTTATCTGTTTAACATATTATTCTTTTCCACATCAGTATAATAAATATTTTTAATCATACAGTTGATCTCACATACATAGACTGATGTGGTAATTTTATTCCTCCTGTATTGGCCCAAACGTGTCCAATTAATCATAGAATAGAGAAGAGCTTTCAAATCCATTTTTTTTTTCAAAAAAAAGAAAACAGGCCAGGCGTGGTGGCTCACGCTTGTAATCCCAGTACTTGGGAGGATGAGACAGGAGGATCACAGGTTTGAGGCCAGCCTCAGCAACTTAGTGAGACTCTCAGTAACCTAGTGAGACCCTGTTTCAAAGCAAAAAATGAAAAGGTCCGGGGGTATAGCTCAGTGGTAGAATGCCCTGGGGTGAAAGGAGGAGGAGGAGGAGGAGGAGGAGGAGGAGGAGGAGGAGGGAAAGAAATTATTCTCATGTGCTTAGCAAGTGTACATGCCTACTGAATTGAGGTAATAGAAGAATAATTCAAATTATACTTCCCCAAGGGTATCAACTGACTTCATTGACCCTTTCTCCCTATTTCAACCCGCTTCCTATATAGTAGCTTTTGGCTAAAAATGCTTTGGCCTCATTTGACTCCATTCCTAAAGTGTGGTCTCACTTCGAAGACTTTGCCTCGTGTTGGTTGTAAGAAATCAAATTTAAGAAGCTAGAGATTGAGGGCCTGTGCGTATATAAGTCATAAATCATAAGCACAAACATTAAGTGAGCCCTTGTCAGCCTGGCTTGCATGATTCCACATAATCTCCATGTAAATTCCAGCCAGGCATGGTGGCACGCGCCTGTAATCCCAGTATTTAGGAGGCTGAGACAGGAGGATCGCAGGTTCGCAGCCAGCCTCAGCTACTTAGTGACGAGTTTCAGCCACCTGCAGTCAATAGGAGTTTAAAATATATGAAATGAGCCAGACATGGTGGCGCACGCTTGTCATCCCAGTACTTGGGAGGCTGAGACAGGAGGATCCGGGTTCGCGGCCAACCTCAGCTACTTAGTGAGGCCCTCTGCAACATAGTGAGACCCTGTTTCAAAACAAAGAATAAAAAATAGGGCTGGGGGTATAGCCCGGAGGTAGAATGCCCCGGGTTCAATCCCTGGTACCGCCAAAAAAAGAAAGAAATATATGAAATGGAAAATTCCAGAAATAAACAATTCGCAAGTTATAAATTGCACATGTTTTCTACATTGCGTGATGAGATCTCATGTTGTCCTGCTCTGCGCTGGCAGGGGCTCACGTCATCCCTTTGTCCGGTGTATCCACACTGGATACGAGGCTCGCCTGTTAGTCACCTAATAGTTATCTCAGTTATGAAATCGACTGCCACAGTAAAATAGTGCTTGTGGTTAAGTAATTCTTATTTTATTTAACAATAGTTCCAAAGTGTAAGAGTCGTGATTCTGGAAATTCAGATATGCCAAAGAGGAGCTGTAAGGGCTTCCTCTAAGTGAAGGTGAAGATACTAGATATTTTGAGAAAGACAGAGAGACACATCCACATAACTTAGGGTATTGATATAATTCTATTTTATCATGAGTTAGAGCTGTTAATCTCTTACTATGCCTTTTTTTGGTGGGGGGATACTGGGCATTGAACCCAGGGGCATTCTACCTCTGAGCTACACCCCCAGCCCTATTATATTTTTTATTTTGAAGGAGGGGCTTGCAAAGTTGCTGAGGGTCTTGTTAGTTGTTGAGGCTGGCCTCGAACCCATGATCCTCCTATCTCAGCCTCCCAACTACTAGGATTACTGTGCCAAATTTATAAATTAAATTTTATCATGGCTATGTATGCATAGGAAAAAACATGGCATATGTAGGGTTCAACACTACCCACGGCTTCCGGCGTCTCCCGGGGGTCTGGGAACATACCCTCTGCCTGAGGACCTAGAACAGCCTTCCATTTGCCGCGCCCCGTTTTGGATTTCTATTTCCTGGCCTAATTTTTCAGTTGGTATCATTATACAGCAGCAAGTCAGTATTATCACAACCCAGAAATATAAATTAGCACAAACATCTACACTGGTTAACGTCTTAACAACATTCGGAATCAACTATGACCTACAAAGTAGAAGGTGCACTCCGCGCGCCGAGAATATTTGCCAAAAGCCTCCCCCGTGCCTTCCAGAAGGCTCGTGCTTACCGAGCGCCTGCCGTGCACGTCAGTCAACGCGGCGCAAGCCCTGCTCTCCGAGAGCCTAGGTCTAGCTGCGAAAGCAAAGGTGGAGCGCACGGTGACCACAGAGGAAGTCAGCATCGGTCAGAGAGAGGGCGCGTTAGACGGTCGGTAGCCTGTATGCGGATATTTCATGCCGCTCACACGGAGGAGACAAGGTAGGGGAAAGGCGGCTCCCGCCCTGGAAGCGGTTTCTCCAAGCCCACGGGTGAGAAACACGCCAGGCGCTTCCCCAGTGCCAGTGGGCAGAGACCTGGGGCAGGCAGGCCCGGAACAGCGACGGCGGCTTCATGGTGGTGCCTGAGGATTCAGCTCTCTACCCTGTGGGCAAGGAGAGGGCAAGAGAGTCTTGGGCGAGGAAATGGAAAACAGAAGGTTTACATTTTTATTTTTTTATTTTTTGCGGTACCAGGGATTGAACCCAGGGGCATTCTACCTCTGAACTATACCCCCAGCCCTATTTTTTATTCTTTATTTTGAAACAGGGTCTCACTAAGTTGCAGAGGGAGGGCCTCACTAAGTAGCTGAGGCTGGCCGTGAACCGGGATCCTCTGGTCTCAGCCTCCCAAGTACTGGGATGACAAGCGTGCGCCACCACATCTGGCTTCACGGTGTATATTTTTGTTGTTGTTGTTGTTGTGATAATTGAGAAAATGCCTCTTGCATCTAGCGGGAACGGGTTAGGGATGCTGACGAGCTCCTGTAAGGCGCAGGCAATCCCCCTTTTCCACTCTGGCATTACCCAAATCCGAACAGTGCTGAGTGTGAGAAGCCCGCTCTAGTCCTTCCCTCCAATGGGGTCTCAATCCAGCAGCCAGAGCAGTGACTATCTTCTAAAATGTCTAAATATGTGTATATATATCCTGGAAAGGAAAAATGGCCCGGATTGAGAATCCCTGGAAGAGAAGAAGCCAAGTTCAGAGCCATAAACCAAGACAGAGAAGAAGGCGGCTTCGAGGAGGAGGAGACAGATTTGTGCAATGCAGAAACCCCTTCCAAGCTTCTCGTAGGTTCTGTCTCCACCTCCCTGCGAGGCTGCAGGAACGACCCTGCACCCAACTACTCGTGTAAAGAGATGAATTGTACTACTTGCTCTGCCTCTCATTCTGAGCAAAACCTACTATCGTGCTTGTCTGCCTCAACCCTGCTAAGTTGTATACGTTCATACATATGTATGCATACGTTAAGTTTTTGCAAGCATAATTTAGACTTTTCAAAACAGTGACACGGTAACAAAGAAAAATTGAGACGCGCGTGCGTTGTGAATATTGATTCTGGTTCCTCACACGCTGCCCCTGACATTTTTCATGCTGTTTTGTTTTTATGCATTTTTTTTTCTCTGCTCTCCCCTGTCCTGCCCAACTTTAAAGGAAATCTGCCAACTCACAGACAATCGGCCCACCTATTACCTGCAGGATGCCAACACTATATCCCAGGCCGATCCACTGGAAAAATCTGCCAGCTGTAAAATAGGGCTTTCCTAAGCTAAAGGACAACTTGGATAATATTTTTATGAAATTTATTTAGGTGGAAATGGAAATTACATTTACAGGAGATGAACTGTGTACGAGGAGTTCTACAAATATTACCTTGAATATTAAATCTTCACAAGTACCGAGAGGGAGCAATTATCTATTCCCTTCTCACGCTTGCAAACTCTGAGGCTTAGAGAAGTTAGTAAAGGAGGTTTAGAAGGGTCAGGTCACCCAACTGATCGGTTACAAAGCTCGATTAAAAGGCAGTAGAAGACAGGTGTGGTGTAATCCCGGTACTTGGGAGGCTGAGACAGGAGGATCGCAAGTTCACAGCCAGCGTCCTCAGCAACTTAGCGAGATCCTCCGTAACTCAGTAAAACCCTGTTTCAAATAATAATAATAGCCTGGCATGGAGACACACACTTGTAGTCACAGTACTTGGGAGGCTGAGATAGGAGGATTGCAGGTGGGAGGACAGCAAGCAGTGAAACTCTCATCAACCTAATGAAATCCTGTTTCAAAATAAAAAATAAAATAGGGCTGGGGGTGTGGCTCGGGGGTAGAATGCCCCCAGGTTCAATTCCCAGTGCCACACAAATAATAATAATAATAATAATAATAATAATAAATAGGGCTAGGGTGTAGCTCAGAGGTAGAATGCCCCTGGATTCAATCCCTAGCACAAAAAAAAAAAAAAAAAAAAAGAAAAGGCAGTAGAATAGGGCTCAGCCAACTCTTCTGCAAAGGACCAGCTAGTACATGTTGGGCACCGCAGCCACACAGGCTGCCTCGCCTCGATTCGGCCGTAGCAGCACAGAGGCCGCTGTGGACGAGCTGTGCACACATGCTGTGGCTCTGTTCTCATTACACTTTGTCTATGCACATGCACATGTCAATTCCATATCGTTTCCACATGTCACAAAATAAGATTCTTCTTTTGATTTTTTGGTTCTTCCAACCACTTAAGAATGTATAAACATCAGGTACAGTGGCACATGCCTGTAATCCCAGTACTTGGGAGGCTGAGGCAGGAGGATCGCAGGTTCGAGGCCAGCCTCCGCAACCTGGCCAGGCCCTCAGCAACTTAGTGAGACCCTGTTTTGTTTCAAAATAAAAAATAAAATAGAGCTGGAGGTGTAGCTCAGAAGTAGAACGCCCCTGGGTTCAATCCCTACTACCACCCACAAAAAATTATGAACATGAGCCGGTCGTGGTGGCATAGGCCTGTAACCCCAGTACTTGGGAGGCTCAGACAAGAGGATCGCAGATTCGAGGCCAGCCTCAACAAGTAGTGAGACTCTCATCAACCTAGAGACACCCTGTTTCAAAATAAAAATAAAAAATAGAGCTGGGGGTATAGCTCGGACGTAGAATGCCCCTGGGTTCAATCCCCAATACCACACACACCCACACACTCACACACACACACACACACACACAAATGAACATATAAACAATCCGTAGTTCACCTCCAGACAGAAACAGCTCAACAGCTAGATTTGGCTCACTGGCTGTAGGTGGCCAGTCTGCAGTAGAGATGGGCAGGAATATGGGCTCTGGCACCGCCTCCCTGGGTCTGAACTCCTGCTCTCCCACGACATTGTAAATGGGTGGACTTCGTGAATTTTCTAACCAGCATCTCTGGGCTTCGGCTCCCCGGAAGCAGAGCCTGCGGTAAGTTTTGAGTGCAAGGAGCCTCTCCGGGAGGTGACCCTAAGAAGCTGTGCTGGGAAGCAAGACAGGGAAGGGAGGGGGCACACAGGGGGTGTGTTGATGAGGTTCCTGCAATCCTCCTCTCAGCCTCTCAAGGACTGAGATGACAAGTGTGCACCACCATACCCGGCCCTCTTTTTTAATTTTCCAGTATTTTTTCTCAACTTCTTTAATGTTCTGGGGGGCCGGGGACTGATCACTAAAACCACATTCAAGTGTCTACACACGGATGCACATTTTCTCTTTTGCCACAGGCTCTTACATGGCTCCACGTGGCCCTGTCACTGACCTGGTTTTTACTGAAAATGTTGATATTTTTATGCATATTTGTGCTACTTTTGATTTTTCAAACATCGCCTCAACATCTGAGTTTTCTTGACTCTGGGGGGGTCTCTGTTGCCACCGTCCCCCTGAATTCTGTACCCGCAGTGAGTGCCTCTCTGGCCTTGTCCCTGTCCCGGCCCTGCTCAGGACATGTGTGGCACTTAAGCCAAGTGCTTAATCAGTGACAGTTTTACTGCTGGTCTTCAAATCTTGCCTGTCCAGCGCCACTGAAAATATTCCTTTTCACAATCCCCCCCCCTTGGCCCATTAGGATAACCAGGTATTCACATCTTAACAACACCACAATACATTGTATCTTTTTCCCCCATCATCAGCATGTGAGGAAAAAATGCAGCCTTTTATTGAATATTTCTGCGGCATATGTGTTGATTACGACTCACATAACCTGCTATGGAGGGGAAAAAAGTTAGCAAAGCCAAGGCAATTATGGCTAGATAATTTGAAGGGCCCACTTTTTCTTGACAGCAAATTAATTGATGTTATAATGGGGATGTCACCCTGTCATCCATCAACATTTATTGAGTTCTGACAATGTGCTAGGTTACATGTGAAACAGCACACACACACACACGCGCGCACACACACACACACACACACACACACACACACACACAGAATTCCAACTTCTTTCTTCCAGAGCAGGATCCATTGATGACATAGTTTGTAATATAATGTATATATTTTTTCTATGTAGAAGGGAAATCATATTTCATCTTAGCCTCCCTCTTCTCTCTCCCTCTCTCCTCTCTCCTCTCTCCTCCTCCTCCTTCTTTCTCTCTTTCCTCTCTCCCCTCCCCTCCCTTTCTCTCCCCTCCCCTCCCCTCTCCTCTCTCTTTCTCTTTCTCTTTCTTTCTCTGCACAACGGCTCTGGTTGGCTTTGAAGATGAGTTGCCTGAAATGGAAGAGAGAATTCTGACTTGTGGGAGGAATTGGATTTGTCTGAGAGATGTGTTTCAACGACTCCTGTTCATTAATGCTCCAGCCTTCCCAGAACCACATTCAAGAGCTGGAGCTAAAGTCAGTGCCGCTAATTCTGCCTCACGACGGATCAACACAGCAGCAGGGAAACGAATCAAAGACACCTGTCGAGCCAGCTCCCTGCAGCGTGCTCCCCGAGCACCCCGGCCCGAGAACAGGGAGAAGCTGGGGTCTGGGAAGGAATTAACCAGCAGCTTTGTGGAGCGTGCTCCGGGGGACAGGAGGGGTTATGAGTCAAAAGAAAAAAATACAACACCGAATACTTAAAAAAAAGAAACTGCATTTGCAATCGCTGGGAAAGATATTACAGAATGGCAGGAATCAAAACCCAATTGAAAAACAGCGATTTCATGTTTAGAGTTGCTGGTAGAAATTAAGATGAAAGAAAAGTCTGGGGATGGATTTATGATTTTGTCCCACATTCTTTGTATTGATTTATTTATTCGTGTATGTATATTTGCTTTGGGCAACCCTCTCTGATATCAGATCGGGACCTATGGGAGTGAAACTTTGTCCTTAACCCCACGTTTCCTTTACTCCAGCAGCCCCGGTTACAACCTAATGTTATCTTAACAGTTTTTCTTTAATTTAACGATATTTAATTTGCATTCGCTCAAGTGACATACAATAGATCATGCTATTACCATGATTTATATCAGACGAACTGGCATAAATTCAACATTATAAATTGCGCCTGTAAATGAAACTATTATTTTACAGGAATTACTCTACCAGAAAGGCTAAGGACCCTCCAGTCAACCTTAGTCAAACCCACTCTTTAGAGTTTTATATTTTATGCCCGCAATAAATGCTTTTGTGAAAGCTCATAACCCACAGAAAAGTCATTCGAAGTACATTAATTATGATAATACTATCCAAAAAGCTGCAAGGGCCTATTTTTGTGACATCATTCCTTGATTTCTTGCTGCCTTAAATTATCCCTTTGATGGCTGCGGAGATTAACAGTCATACTTTTGTCATTAAATATAAGGCATTTTAAAGCTTAATCCACCTAAGTTCTAATTGATATTGCTTTCAGTTGGCAGAGAGCGACCTGATTTATAATTTAAATACGCGGCATTGTATGCATCTCTTCAGTCTAATGAAAAAGCCAACTTCCTCTCATCTTTCTCGGCAGCGTTAACATCAAGGAAAAGTCGCTTTCTCTTTTCCCTTTTATATCCTAAGCCTAATTGAAAACTGTTCATTGAATTTCAACATGATAGAAAAGTCTTTTTATCTCTCAATTTGTCCATTAGCGATTATAATTGAAGTATCTGCTACACCACTGAATTGATATTGTTCTTGTTTAAATTCTGAATTTCTCTAAATCTTTCAGAAGACATCAAAAAGTATATATGTATATCTATGCACGCACGCACGTACACACACACACACACACACACACACACACTGACACACTCTCTAATGTGGCTCAGGCGATACCAGGCTGACAGTGCTATTTAGATGGAGGATTAGACTAACCCTCCACGTGGATAAATCCACACAAAGAAGGAAGCTGGCTAATTTTGCTGGAGAACGTGTTGCATAATAATCTTACCAGCATGACCATAAGGTTCGCTAATTGCCACATCTGTTTAACAGCTGTCAAATTCTCCCCACATGCTGCCATCAATATTACAACAGAGCACATTACCGGGAGTTTTATTGTTTTCAACTGTTATTTATTTGTCAGACATTACTACAGCTAATGACGTCTATTTATGTTATACCACTAATTATTTGGGTTTTGTTTTTTTTTTTTAAAAACCTCCATTCCATCCGGTTTTGTGGTCTAAATTAGGCCTTTCTTTTCTGTCCCCACCCTCTGACCCCAGGCCCTGTATCCCTCCCTGACAGCCTCTCCATGTGGCTCATACTAATTTATCCTTCTTCACAGACATAAACACCCTAATAGACTTGTAGGATTAAAAAATTAAAAGGAAGTTTTCCAAATGTCTTCATTCTTTAATGACACTGATAAATTCCCCCCCACCCAAATCTCTAAGCTGAGTCCATGTTGGTTATGATAAAAGCACAAATATATCATTGTGTAGGCTGCCTTTACGGGGGCAGAGTGGGTCTTACTGATTTTTCATAATTGCTTTTATATTTCACCTGGTTCTTTGCCACACTGCTTTTTTTTTTAAGCACAGCAAACCACGACATCTATTAAGCAGAAAGCAGAGGTTGACAAACTGCAGACTGCGCAAAATGCACACGACCTGATTTAAGATGAATTGATAGGTGTCACCGATCTCTATTATACATAGGACGCATGAATTCCATATGATGTATTATTTATCCATAGCCGATGCCTTTTTGTTTCATTAATAAACCTGCATATCAGAGATATACAGTACTGATGATTCGTGAGGGGCCATAGAAAACGACATGGTATTTGGCTGCCATTACTCAATTATTCTCCTCATTTTTCCCCCTGCATCTTTGCATGAATTATTAAGACCTGGGCTATTTATTTAAGAATCTAATTTTAGTGCATGTGTCCGGCTGAATTCTGTTTTCTCCTCTAATGAAAGGAAAATAGTGTTGAGAATTTCCAATCGCGGTCTCAAATTTTAGATTTGCAAGGCGCGACGCGAGTTGTAAAGGTCATTCTGCTTTTGAACCACATAGCATAGACATTTGATGAGCCTAAAAATCCATTCTGGTTACGCATCACATCATGCCAACAAATTAAAGGAGAGCTGCTTGGTTAAGTCAAGCACAATTTGCATGCACTTTCAGAGAAATAGATTAAGGGCGGAAGGACCCAATGCGAGCAAACCAACAGGAAATAGCTTATCCAAAATGAAGGGGGTTGATTGGAGACCACATCTGGGAGCCCCGGCGAGTGACCATCGTTAACCCCGTTGATGTTCAGCTCCGCTTATCCCAGTTCCCTGCCTCGGACATCTCTCTGGTTTTCAAGTCCGGCGAGGCATATTCATTTATGATAAAATCATACCACAACAGCATGGGATGATTTGAAAAGGCTTCCTGAGATGGTGGGCAGAAATGACCTTCTATATAAAATTTACTTTGCTTTTCTAAATAGAGACTGAAGGCTAACGTTTTGCTATGGATAAAAAGTGACTGATGGCGACACAGAGGCATTTCGTTTTGAGGACTTTCTTAGCTGTGTTTTCGGTTGTTGTTGATTAACTGGTTGCCTCTATGACAGGTCTCTCTTTTCTCTAATCCTGGGAAGGGGGAATTTATGCTGATTCTCTGCACTGTTGGAATCTCTAGGATGAGATTTTCCAAAGGCCTTTCCAAAAAACATTAAAAGCTTTTTTCTTCTTTTTTCTTTTTTTTTTTTTTTTGTGGTACAGGGGATTGAACCCAGGGGCATTCTACCTCTGAGCTCCACCCCAGCCCTATTTTTTCTTTTTTCCAGTACTGGGGATTGAACCCAGGTGCATTCTACCTCCCAGCTCCACCCCCAACCCTATTTTTTTTTTATTCTTTATTTTGAAACAGGGTCTCACTAAGTGGCGGAGGACCTAAGTAGCTGAGGCTGGCCATGAACCCAGATCCTCTGGTCTCAGCCTCCCAAGTACTGGGATTACAAGCGTGTGCCACCACGCCCGGCTAAAAGCTTTTGAAAATTTAATACACCAAGCCAGGCGTGGTGGCGCACGCTTGTAATCCCAGTACTTTGGAAGGCGGAGACTGGAGGATCCGGGTTCGCAGCCAGCCTCAGCGCGCTCGCTTGCTCTCTCTCTCTCTCTCTCTCTCTCTCTCTACTTAGTGAGGCCTCCGCAACTTCGTGAGACCCGATTTCAAAATAAAGTATAAAAAAATAGGGCCAGGGGTGTAGCGCGGAGGTAGAACGCCCCTGGGTTCGATCCCCGGTACCGCAAAAAAAAAAATTTAATACACCAGCAAACCGGGCGTGGTGGTGCATGCCCGTAATCCCAGTACTTGGGAGGCTGAGAAATAGAGAATCACATGTTCAAGGCCAGCCTCAGCAACTTAGCGAGACCCTGTTTCAAAATTTTAAAAAAAGTGCTGGGGTGTAGCTTAGAGGAAGAATGCCCCTGGGTTCAATCCCCAGTTCCAAAATAAATAAAAAGTATTAATAATATTAATAAGTAATAACATAACTGCAAAATGGAAAGCCACGTTGTGGCTCCCACTGACCATTTTTTTTAAAAACTACTGAGTCTGTCCCAAAGATCTATACAGTCCCTTCTATATTGCCCCATGTCCTCCTGCTAGTCCCAGCTTCTACAACACAAGAGATAAGCAAGGACATGCCAGTTAACAGGCAACCAGGAACTACGCGCCCTTCTAGACCCGGTGTTGTTGTGCACTTGGGGGCTGACCTTGGCGCTGGTGAACTCTGACCTTGTGAAATCCTCAAGAGGAAAAGAAGACAGCCATCAAAGACAGCTCAGGCAAGGCGTCCTTCCAAAAGGGAGCAGCAGTGAAGGGAGAGGTGGGACTGATGGGCACCTTGAATGTGAACCGGAAGGATATCAAAGGGCTTCCGGTAGAAAATGAACCGGAAGGATATCAAAGGGCTTCCGGTAGAAAATGAACCGGAAGGATATCAAAGGACTTCTGGTGGGAAATGAACCGGAAGGATATCAAAGGACTTCCGGTGGAAAATGGTGGCATAAATCTACAGGTTCAGCTGGGCGTGGTAGCGCACGCTTGTCATCCCAGTACTTGGGAGGCTGAGACCGGAGGATCCGGGTTCGCTACTTAGTGAGGCCCTCCACAACTTAGTGAGACCCTGTTTCCAAATAAAGAAATAAAATAGGGCTGGGGGTGGAGCTCAGAGGTAGAATGCCCCTGGGTTCAATCCCCAGTACCGCAAAAAAAATAAATTCACCGATTCATCTTCTCTCTCAAAACCCCACTGAATGGACACTAAAGGAACTAAAGATGTATAAACTCACAAGAATGAAGGGTGCGGAAGAGCAGTCAGTGACAGGAGAGAAATATCAGTCAAATTTGGAAAGATGGGCCAGGCGTGGTGGTGCACACCTGTAATCCCAGTACTTGAGAGGCTAAGATAGGAGGATCACAGGTTCAAGGCCAGCCCGGGAAACTTAGCAAGACCCTGTTTCAAAATAAAAATAAATAAATAAAAAGTCTGTGAGTGTATCTCAGAAATAGAACCCCCATGGGTTCAATCCCCAGTACTACAAAAAATATTTTTATTTTTTTGACAGATGAATTGTAGATGAATACAAGGTAAGTGCCGGAGGATTTGCCATTTCCCTACCTGCTGAAGACTGGGTGGTGGTGGAAAGTGAACGCAAAGCCATTTTAAGCTCCAAGACTTGGTGAGTTTCCAGCCAGGAGGTACCAGATACTTCCGAAGACAGAGATGCAGAAATGGGGTGAAATCAGGGTGATTCTAAGGATTTCCTCTCTCATCTCCTCCTACAAAATGGAGAGTTCCTGCCAACTTGAGTTGAAAGGCTGGAGGAGAAAGCACCGGGCAGAAAGGAGGTGAGAGAGAGAACCTCCTTGGTACAAAAAGATCTGCACACCTGGGCGTGGTGGCGCACGTGCTTGTAATCCCAGTACTTGGGAGGCTGAGACAGGATTATACGGGTTCGGGGCCAGCCTCAGCTATTTAGTGAGGCCCTCTGCAACTTAGTGAGACCCTGTTTCAAAATAAAGAACAAAAAATAGGACTGGGGGTGTAGCTCGGAGGTAGAATGCCCCTGGGTTCAATCCCCAGTACCAGGGGGAAAAAAATCTGCACACCCACCAAGACCCTCCCTCTCCCCACTCTACTCAGCTCCTAGCCCTTGCTACCCAGTTCATACTCACCTCCCTCCCCAGGGGGAAAGCCACTGCTTCCTTTATGGGATGAAAAAAACTGTCCTACCCAAGAAAAAAAAAACTCTACAGATACTGACATATTGGGGGTCCCTTAATAATATAACCAAGTCAGTGGGGCGTAATGCTGCATGCCTATAATCCCAGTACTTGGGAGGCTGACACAGGAGGATCATAAGTTCGAGGACAGCCTCAGCAAGTAGTGAGGCTCTCAGCAACCTAGCAAGACCCTGTTTCAAAATAAAAATAAAATAGGACTGGGGGGTGTAGTTCAAAGGTAGTATGCCCCTGGGTTCAATCCCCAGTACCACAAAAAAAAAAGATAGTTGGAGGGTCGTGAAGAAAAATCTTACAGAAAATAGAATGAAGAAAGAAGAGATGGAGGAGCAAGTATTAAGAATATCAAAGATAAAACATCCAAATAATTAGAGTTTTAAAAACCAGCAATAATGAAAATAAAAGGGAGGAAAATAACATTTGAAATTATTCAAGAAAATTTTTCAAAACCAAAGAAAACTAGATTCAAGGCTATCAATTTCTCAGATCATTGAGAATATTCCCATATCAAGTTCTGTTGTCATAATTTCAAGTCCTAAAGACTTTTCAAAGAAAGAGATTTTATAAAGGCATTATCATGCATCACAACAGCTGTGCTAGACACTGGAAGACAAGAAATACATTTCCTCAAAATGCCAATGCATTTGGGTCTTTTCAACCTTGAATTCCATACCCAGCTAAATTATGGCTCAATTGTGAAAGATAGAATACATATATTTTCAAACTTCCAACATCTCAAAATTGCAAACTCTCAGATCCCTTTCTCCAGATAAAAAAGAGAGACTTCCCATTTTTATTTTTTTTTATTTTTTTCCTCCAAAGAAACAGTCTGTGCCTAGAAATAAAGTCAACACGGAGGGAGGAGGGAGGGAGGGAGGGAGGGAGGGAGGGAGGGAGGGAGAAGAAGAAGGAGGAGGAGGAGAAGGAGGAGGAGAAGGAAGAAGAGGAGGAGAAGAAGGAGGAAGAGGAGGAAGTGGAAGAGGAGGAGGAGGAAAAGGAGGAGGAGGAGGAGGAGGAGGAAGAGGAAGAGGAGGAGGGATCCCAATAGCATCATTTGAGCCCTGGACCCATTTGTTAGAGATGTGTGTTCTCCGTATTTGCACTGATGTCTTTGGTTCACCCTGGCAAATGCAGCCTCCAGTAAAGTGGTATCTCTCATTCTGCCTCTTTTATGAAGTTTCCTTGAATTGTGCCAACCAATATTGATCTCCTTCTGTTATGGTTTAGATCGTAAATGGTCCCCCAAAAGCCATGTGTTGCAGGCTTGGTCCTTAGCCGATGGCGCTCCTGGGAGGTGGTGGCGCGTTTAAGAGGTGCGGCTTAGCAGGAATAGGTTAGGTCATTGGGGGCGTGCCCTTGAAGGGGAGAGTGGGACCCTGGCCCATTCCCCCGTCAGTCTGGCTGTCTCCCAGCCACCACATGAGCAGGTTTTTCTCTCCCACACATTTCCTGCCATGATGTTCTGCCTCACCACCGACCCAAAGGCAATAGGGCCAAAGTGACCAAAGACTGAAACCAGAAGCCAGAAGCCAGAATAAACCTTTCCTCCCTTTAAGTTGTTTATCTCGGGCATTTCGTCACAGCGATGGAAAGCGGACTAACACACCCTCCTTCCTATGTATCAACTGCTTTAGTTTATGATATTAAACCAACAAGGCACTTTTAACTCTAAGGTCTTATTTCTTTGCAATGTAGTCTCTAGTGTTTTCTCATATGTACAAGTCTACTCTCCCCAAATGAGTTAAAGCCACTCTTGGCTCAGAACAGCCAGAGTTCACCCGGTTGCACCTCTCCCTCTCACCCAGCAGATTCCACTCCACCTCGGGCAACCTCCCACCTGGAGTCCTGCAACCTCCTTGCTTTTAGTTTCCCTCCTCTGCAGTCGGTCCTCCACATGACTGCCCCAGAGATCATTCTAAAACGCCCATGTGATAATGACCCTTTCCCTTGCTCGAAACACTGTAATTGCTCTCTCAACGCCAGCAGGATAAAACCCAACTTCCATAATGCATCGTGCAAGATCCAACCCCAGACGACCTCCCACTTACACCCATCTGAAACCACTTACAGTTATTTCACGCCCCCACAACTCTGCAAATGCTGTACCCTCAGCTTGCTGCCCCCACACCACCCCACCTGGTCCCATCAGTGTGACCAGTTCCCGCACACCCTTCTAGATCTCTGTGAAACTCCCCCAGACTCACCACACTCAACCCTTGGCTTCCCATCTACACTGTCTACCCCCTCCTTTATGCCGGCTGTCCCCTACGACATCACTTACCATATGTTCTGCAATCTCTCATTCCCATACTAAAGGGTGAGTTCATTTCTGTGTCCCAAAATTGAGATAGAGTCTGTCCTATCTCTATTCTGATAATAAGCATTATCAAATTTGATAACATTATCAAGGTAGATAATAAATACTTGGTGAAGGATGGGTGGGCTCTCGTCTAGGACCTATGTGGGGAGAGTCAAAACATGGTGTGTGTTAGGTCTTCTCACCGCCTGCTGTGAAGGCCACTGTTGTATGAAAGACAACTAAGTATTGAAGGTGCCGTATTATGTAACTCTGCGCCCTGGCCAGCTGCCACCTTTGTCTGCTTGGACACACATGCTGGACTGAGACTGTCCCGCATGTGGTGTCCTGTGCGGAAGTCTCTTGTGGAGCTCCCGTGTACCCGGTGCTGGAAGCCTCTTGTGTTCAGCTTGCTGCATCTGAAATAAAGCTAAGCCCCACCCCTCCATGCCTCGCTTCTTTTTTGGATGGACCAGATCAAACCCGCATCTTCTCAGCCTTGGCCAGTTGCATGACCACCTACTTCCAAGCACCTTTGTGGAAATAGGCATTCAGTAGCTATTTAGCAGAATCAACTGAAGCTCTTTTGCATTCCATACAAGGTGTGGCTTCGCCTGATCCACATCTATTCCCCATTGTGTGTGTGTGTGTGTGTGTGTGTGTGTGTGTGTGTGGTACTAGGGATTGAACCCAGGGGCACTCTACCTCTGAGTTACACCCCCAGCCCTATTTTATTTTTTCATTTTGAAATAGGGTCTCTCTAAGCTGCTGCTGAGGGTCTCACTAAATTGCTGAGGTTGGCCACGAACCTGCAATCCTCCTGTCTCAGCCTCTCAAGTACTAGGATTACAGGCATGCACCACCATGCCCAGCTGAGACCCTGTTTTAAAATAGTAATAAAAAAAAGGTCTTGGGGTGTAGCTTGGAGAATGCCCCTGGGTTCAATCCCCAGCAAAAAACAACAACAACAACAAAAAACCCTGATGGGTATATTTATTGAACGTTTTTCATTCTGGTTAAAATTATCCATGGAATCCCTTGAGGTATCTTCCATGCTCTATGAAATACTCATGAACTACATGCAGTGGGTTGTAAACCAGGCAGGATATGTCCAAATGCAAGTGACGAAACCCAGCACAAATTGACTTAAGCCAAAAAGGGGCTTTATTGACTCAGAACACCAAAATATGTAGAACCCACCTGCCTCCCTGCGGGATCCAGGGCTCAAACAATGCTGTGGATGCTGCCAGGACTTAATCTTGCTCCCCACCCTCCTCCTCTCTCTGCTCCAGGTTGCCTTGTTTGCAGATGGGTTTTCTCCACCTGATAGCCCATGTGGGAATCCCTGTGAGGCTGAGTCTGTGGAGCTCAGGGCATGGCAGTGGGAAGCAGAGAGAGGGAGAAGCAAGGGCTCTGCTCTCACATCATGGAGGCCAGAAGCAAGAGAGAGCAAGCAAGCAAGGGGATTCAAAGACACAAGCACAGTCCCTACAGCCATACCCACAGGGACCCACCTCCTCCAACCACACCCCACCTGCCTAGGTTACCACCCAGTGAATCCATTACGGTGGTTTTATCCACTGAAGAGATTACAACCCTCATGATTAAATTACATCGACTCTGAACATTAATACATGAGCTCTTCAGGGGATAGTTCATATCTAACCATGACACCTTCTAAATGCAGTATCTCTGTGTCCCTAAAAGGTGCAGATGTAGGCCATGACACCAAGCACAACAAAATGCCACGTCTACACTCCAGAAAGCAGGGAGGAGGGGCTCTCAAACTCAGCCCTCACACTTGGCTGCCCACTGGGATCTCCTGGGGAGTTTTAAACATACTGCCCCGGTCATATCGGTCAGATCATATCAGTCTGGAGTATATGGAGCCTGGGTATCAGGAGCTGTTGAAACCCCCCCATGGGATTCTGTTGTGCAGTCGGGGTCAAGAAACACTGGTCCTCCAGTGTTTGTTGGAAGTCCTCCGACTTCCAACCATTTTACTCATCAAAGAAAAGTTGATCTTATCTGAACTCCTTTCCTGCATTCCACAATTGATTTCCTCTGCTCTCTTCCTTCCATGTCTGCTGCTAATGCTGTTTGCAGCTCTTTCAATTATGCGATTTCCTTATCTTTATCCTATTGAGAATACCTTACAAGATTCCTTCAACGGCAAGTAAATGTATCTGCCTGTCATTTTGTTTTCATTACCCAGGATAGCGATCTCTCGCGTGGCTTAGGAGAACGTATCGCTCCATGGGGCTTAAACAAACAAACAATGACCCACCTCATCCACATCTGTCCCGGGGTGCACGGGGTATTTGGTGCCTTGCCCATACCTGTATCCGATTCTGGTGTTCACTCCAGCCCGCAAAGACTCCTCTCCGGAGATGTTGCTTGTGCATTCTTATTCCCTGTTCCCGTCTTATCAGAGTCAAAGTGCTGTTTCCCGGAGTGGGAGTCTGTGGCCCAAGTTTGGCTCTAATGAAAGCAATAATTCTAAAAGCCTGCTGAAGGAATAGAGATGCACGGTATTTGTCAAAAGTTCTGCATTTTGAATGTGAATCGGCATTTGCTCATTGCCATTGACAGTTGATGGCTTTGAGCTGTAGAATGTCTGTTAAAAAAAAATAACAAGAATTTTAAAAACCTATCTCTCTGTGTGTCTTGCTTTCGGATGAGCTTATCAACAGAGAAGGTCTGGATCCATGGAATTCATGAGGGTATCAAATGGAAAGCCTTTCTCATTATTAGTGTGGTAAGAAAGAACACAAAACAGAGATCTACCCCCCCACACTGGCGGAGATTTAAGTGTGCGGTACAGTAGTAACTAGAAGCACAGTGTTGTATGACAGCTCTCTAGAACTTTCTCATCTTGCTTAAGTAAAACTTCACACCTGTTGAACAGCAGCTTCACATTTCCTGCTCCCAGCCTCTAGTAACCACTATTCTACGCTCTGCTTCTATGAATTTGACGGTTTTAACAAGAATGCAGAGGCAGGCGTGGTGGCTCACACTTATCATGCCAGTACTCAGGAGACTGAGACAGGAGGATCACAGGCTCAAGGCCAGCCTCAGCTACTTAGTGAGGTCTTCTGCAACTTAGGGAGACCCTGTTTCAAAAATAAAAGAATAAAAAATGGGGCTGGGGGTGTAGCTTGGAGGTAGAATGCCCCTGGGTTCCATCCCCAGTACTGAAAGGAAAAAAAAAAAAGAAGCATGCTGAGCCGGGTGTGGTCGCACATGCTTGTAACCCCAGTACTTTGGAGGCTGAGACAGGAGGATCGCAGGTTCATGGTCAGCCTCAGCAATTTAGCAAGTCTGTCAGCAACCTAGTGAGACCCTATTTCAAAACATAAAAAGTAAAAATAGGGGTGGGGAATAGCTTGGAGGTAGAATGCCTCTGGGTTCAACCTCCAGTACCCCCCCAAAAAAATTAAATAAAAAATAAATGCTTCTAGACATTGCCACCCATTCCCTTGCAGGGTGGGGGAATTACCCAGGTTAAAACCTACTGTTCTAGCCCTTGCTACATATGAGCACTACCTAGAGAGCTCAAATGCTAGGAACACACACACACACACACACACACACACACACACGCACACACACTAAGCTGCCCAGGGATTCTGGGGTGCAACAGAGCAGCATCTAGCCCAATACTGCTATTAGGAGCCACTTACGGTCCCTCTCAAATATTTCTATAACTGGCTCTCCGCTGAGCAACAACGACGTAGAAACAATATGGGCTAGAATGCCAAGCACTGTCTTGCAGAGTTTGCGATTTAATGAGGTCATGAGAATGTGCCAGACATAAAGTATTTTTCATGTGCAAGTCCTTATGGGAAATTACCTAGAAAAGAGACCTGAAAGGGAGAAGACAGAAGGAGCGCTCATCTGTGGAAGGAGTGGAGGGAAAGCCAGTGGGCAGCTCGGAACCTGGGAGGCGCGGTGGGAAGACAGTGCCCAAGTCCTCCGAGAGGCCGGGACAGGCCGGGCGGCGCTTTTGGCTTTTCAAAGTTCCTAAAATAGCCAGGCATGGTGGCACACGCTTGTAATCCCAGTACTTGGGAGGCTGAGACAGGAGGATCGCAGGTTCATGCTTATTTAGTGAGGCCCTCCGCAACTTAGTGAGACCCTGTTTCAAAATAAAAAATAAAATTGGTCTGGGGGTATAGCTTAGAGGTAGAATGTCCCTGGGTTCAATCCCCAGAACCACAAAAAAAAAAGTTTTTAAAAATAAATAAATAAAATGTTCCTTAAAGAGCTCATTCAGGGTTGATATAGTGGAGTCATGAGGGATATAATCCCAGCAGTGGGTAAATCCATTTTAATGGGTTTACCTGGGTGGTACCCTGTAGGCCGGTAGGGTGTGGCTGGAGGGGAGTCTCTGGGGGTGCGGCCTTGGGATTATATTTGGTTCCTCTTCGCCCTGCTCCTCCATGATGTGAGGAGCACAGCCCATGTGCTCTCCCTCTCTCTGCCTCCTGCCGCCATGCCCTGAGATCCACAGTCCCCAGCCTCACATGGACTGAACCCGAAACTGGAAGAAAAGAAATCTTCTTTCCTCTAAGTTACGTGGTCAATCTTTTAGATTATAACCGCAAGCCGGCGTGGTGGTGCACGCTTGTCATCCCAGTACTTGGGAAGCTGAGACAGGAGGATCGCAGGTTCGTGGCCAGCCTCAGCAACTTAGTGAGGCCCTCCGCAACTTAGTGAGACCCTGTTTCAAAAAACTAAAAACTAAAAAGGTCTGGGGATGTAGCGCAGAGGTAGAATGCCCCTGGGTTCAATCCCCAGTACTGCAAATAAAAAAGCTCTATTTTTTTTTTTTTTTTTACGGTACCGGGGATTGAACCCAGGGGCGTCCTACCTTGGAGCTACACCCCCGGCCCTATTTTTTATACTTTATTTTGAAACCAGGTCTCAGGAAGTTGCAGAGGCCTCACTAAGTAGAAAAAGCTCTTATTTTTAAAAGCTTACTGTCAAGCTGGGCATGGTGGCACTCGCTTGTCATCCTAGTACTCGGGAGGCTGAGATAGGAAGATCCCAGGTTCGCGGCCAGCCTCAGCTACTTAGTGAGGCCCTCCGCAACTTAGTGACCCCCTGTTTCAAAATAAAGAATAAAAAATAGGGCTGGGGGTGGAGCTCGGAGGTAGAATACCCCTGAGTTTCATCTCCAGCTCTGCAAAAAAATAAAATAAAAATAAAAACTGCAAGAATGCTGACCATCAGAGTGGGGGAAAATGACGCATGAGAAACCTGGAGAGGTGGCGGGAGCCAGATGGGGTCATCTGCTAAGAGTTGAGAAACGCTTAGAGGGGCGGCCTCGGCTGGCCTGGGTCTCACCCTGCTCCCGGCCACTGGTGAGCTCAGACTGCGGGGGGAGGAAGGGACCAGAGGGGAGGTGATGGTGACACTTTGGTAAGATGTGATGCTGCCTCGAGCCGGGGCTGTGACTGCGAGGTGACGGGAGCTGAACGAATTTCCCGAAGCACTGCCCATGGACTCTCAGGGAGACAGAAGAGTCAAGGATCGTCCCGATACACTACCCTGGGTAAACGGAGGTGCCGTTTGCCCAGGCTGAGAACCGCTAGAAGGAGCAGGGTTTGGGAAGTCATGGTGACAACAGAAACCAAGATGGTGGCTATTCCTCTGGGCATCGCATTGAACGGACGCTCTGGGACTGGTTCTAAAATTTGACCCTCAGGCTTCCAACCGGTCTAGAGTTTCCAGTGGCCTTCCAGCACATTCTCCCGACTTGAATTAACAGGAGTTCATTTCTGCGATTTGCAACCAAAACCTCTTTTTTTTTTTTTTGCGGTACTGGGGATTGAACCCAGGGGCTTTCTACCTCCGAGCTCCACCCCCAGCCCTATTTTTTATTCTTTATTTTGAAACAGGGTCTCACTGAGTTGCGGAGGGCCTCACTAAGTAGCTGAGGCTGGCCACGAACCTGGATCCTCCGGTCTCAGCCTCCCAAGTACTGGGATGACAAGCGCGCACCAACACGCCCAGCTGCAACCAAAGCCTCTTAATGGATAAAATGGGTTAAATTAGCTCCTGCGCGTTGGCACTGGGGGCTCAACTCCGTTCTTACAGCGAGAAAACGCATTCCCAGGAACAGCAGGCAGATTCCCACACGCACTTTCGGACGCCACCCACTCCTCTGCTGGGGCTGAGTCTTCCTCGCCGGGCGTCTCTCCTCAGAGAGACAGCTTCTGCCAGTACAAGGTGGGGAAGTGTCAAATACTATTAAAAGTTGATTGCTAATTCAAATGCTATTGTGCTTGATGTGCCTGTCATGTAAAAAGTGCACGATGTCGCTTTAATAAAATTGATAGAACTCCCTTTGAAGATATTTTTGTCACAGAGGCGCTCAATAAATCTGTTCGGATCAGGTTCTGTTCTGTCTTTCCATGGTTTGCGTACAACACGTGTTCAGGAACTGGCCCCGGGCCTGGCAAAGCGTGTTTTGCAGAGAACGATCCGGGAGAAGGAAGAGCTTTCTGACTTCCTTTTTTTTTAATTTGGGTAATTAGCCAGACCGCTTCCAAGTGCCTCGTGATACAGTTCACGTGGGTCACTGGGAAAGCGAATCAAAGCCGTTTTACAGGAGCGTCCTGTGTGGTCAAGTAAACGCAGAGGTCGCTGTAACTGACTCAGACAGCTCATTATAAATACTGAGTCCAAAAATTAATCTGTTCAAGGAAATGTTTCTTTTCTTCTTCTTGCCTGAGTCCAACAAGTGTTTTCGACATGAGACCCAAGACAACGGGAGATTTGCATTCTACATTTGCTGACAAGATGGCGGAGCCACACCTGCCATCTTGGGCACAGCTAGCGTGGGACAGAGGTGGGAAAGCCATTTGTCAGTAGTGATCCAGTCAGCCTGGAGCCATGCTGAGCTGACTTCAGAGCTAGGTGATGGCCAGTACTTGGGAGGCTGAGACAGGAGGATCACAGGTTCACGGCCAGCCTCAGCTACTTAGTGAGGCCCTCAGCAACTTAGCGAGACCCTGTTTCAAAATAAAGAATAAAAAATAGGGCTGGGGGTGTTGCTCAGAGGTAGAATGCCCCTGGGCTCAATCCACGGTACTGCAAAAAAAAAAGAAAAAGAAAAAGAAAAAGAAATGAAAAAGAACTAGCACGTTCCCACTCTTCCTCTCAGGCTCCAAGGATTCGCCTACCCATGAGCAGTAGGAATTTGGATGAGACAAGCAGCCGCCAAGGACCTCGGTTTTCTTATTTGTAAAGTAATAACCAACAGGGAGTGGTGGCACAGGCTTGTAATCCCAGTGCTTGGGAGGCTGAGACAGGAGGATCCGGGTTCACGGCCAGCCTCAGCTACTTAGTGAGGCCCTCCGCAACTTAGTGAGACCCGGTTTCAAAATAAAGAATAAAACAGGACTGGGGGTGTAGTTCACAGGTAGAATGCCCCTGGGTTCCATCCCCAGTACCACCAAAACAAAACAAAAAAGCCAGGTGACCTGGTCCCTTGATATACTCTTGGAGCTCAAGCCCCACGTCTGTAAAGATACGGTACTACACGCTACTAAGAGTGGTAATACTCTTTTGATTGTAAGTGACAGGAAACCCAATTCTAACTGACTTTCAAAGGGAAAAGGAGATCCACTGACTCAAATATTTGAAAATATTGAAGATGGAGCTGGTTCTTAGTACATCCAGATTTGAGAGCTCAAACCTCTCACCAGGACTTAGGACCTCTGACCGGTGGGCCGCTCTGCTCCGCACCGGCTTCCCTGTAGGCTGTCCAGCTTGATGCCACTGCTCCGAACTACCAACTTTATATAGAAAAATGAAACACCACTTCCCAGCCATTCAAACATTGGTCCAAAGTGCGTCACCTGCCCATCCCTAATTCCAGCCCATACTCAATGATACTCTGATTGGTACAGGCTCATGATGGAGCCCACCCTGAGGGAGGTGATGCTACTCAAAACCATGGATCGACTGTGAGGAGGAAGGTATTCCCAGAGGGAAATGAAGTCTGTTATCTAGTCAAGGCAGACACACAAGGGGTAAAAAATGTCCAACACCAATATTGTTATGGTTTGAATTTAGAATGTCCCCCTAGACATCATGGAGTCAAGGCAGCCATGTTGGAGGCGGGGCTTGGTTGCTAAGGAACAGTCCTTGGGAGCGTGGCCTCGGGGATTATATAAGGTCCCTCCTCCCCTTGCTCTCTTCTTGCTTCCGGCCTCCAGGATGTGAGCGCGGAGCCCTTGAGCTCATCTCTTTCTGCTTCCCCGCCGCCATGTCCTGAGCTCCTCAGACTTCACCCCGCCTATCATGGACTGAACCCCTGAAATCTCCAGAACTGTGAACAAATAAATCTTTCTTCCTCTAAGCTGTTGTCGTCAGGTGTTTGGGGTCCCAGCTGTGAGACTGCTGACTGAAATGAAGACCCACTGTATTCAGACTGTCGGGCAGATTTGATAAGACAACACTGGCCCCACACTTGAGTCAGAGAAGAATTCTTTTGTTTTGGGGGATAAAAGGTTTTGGAACTACTTGGAAGTGATGTTTGCACAACCTTGTGATTGTACTAAATGTCACTCAAGTGATGGCTTTAAAATGCTTGTGTGTTTTTTGTTGTTGTTTTTGTATACTAGGGATTGAGCCCAGGGATATTCTACTTCTGAGCTACACCCCTAGCCCTTTTTATTTTTAAATTTTTTTGAAACAGGGTCTTACTGAGGCTGGCCTTGAACCTGCAATCCTCCTGTTTCAGCTTTCTAAGTATTAGGATTGCAGGTGTACGCCACTGCACCTGGCTTGATTTTATTTTATGTGAATTTCGCTTCAATTTGTGTGTGTGTGTGGTACTGGGGATTGAACCCAAGGGCATTCTACCTCCAGGCTATACTCTCAGCCCTATTTCTTTATTTTGAAACAGCATCTTATTAAGTTGCAGAGGGCCTCACTAAGTAGCTGAGGCTGGCCACGAACCTGCAATCCTCCTGTCTCAGCCTCCCAAGTACTGGGATTACAAGCATGCGCCACCATACCCAGTTTAACTTTCTTTTGAATGTAGCTGAACTTTATCGGAAAAAGTCCCCTAGAAAAATCTAGAATGCATGTTTTCCGAATTCCAAATTTACTCCTTGCAGCTCCCCCAAAGAATACTCATTTGCAAGCGGATTGACTTTCCAGTCCTCCTGCCTGCCTGCGCTTGCATGGTGAAGCAGCAGGCGCTGCTGTGGCTCCTCACTAGAGGCTCAGCAAAAATGGAGAAACCGGTTTTGCTGTTGTTGTTGTTGTCTTTTGGTCCTGGGGATTGAACCCGGGGCATTCTACCTCTGAGGTACACCCCCAGCCCTATTTCATTTTTTATTTGGAAACAGGGTCTCAATAAATTGTGGAGGGCCTTGCTAAATTGCTGAGGCTAGCCTAGAACCTGTGATCCTCCTGTCTCAGCCTCCCAAGTACTGGGATTACAGGTGTGCACCTCCAAGCCTGGCAAGAAAGGGGTTTTAATAAAGAGCTTGTAAAGGGGCTCCAAGGGAAAAAGAGGGTATCTGTTGCTGTCCAGACACTGAAAGGACATAAGCAAATGTATGCAGAACCCTAGCATGTTCACCATGGAACCTGCATCTTGATTTTCAGTGTGGAGCTGACTAGTGCTGCACAGCTGGGTGTGGTGGTGCGCACCTGTCATCCCAGTACTTGGGAGGCTGAGACAGGAGGATCCCAGGTTTGAGGCCAGCCTCAGCAACTTGGCAAGACCCTCAGCAACTTAGCAAGACCCTGTTTCAATTTTTTTTTAATTTTTTAAAAAGGGCTGGGCGTGTATCTCAGAGGTAGAATGCCCCTGGGTTCAACCCCCAGGACCAAAAAAGAAAAAAAATGACACATAAAGTATGAATTATACATGATATGAACAGAAATTTCATTTTCTAATGGAAACATACTTCAGGGTTTTTTTTTCTCACACACAAAAAAATGATTGGTTATTTTTTAAGTGTAATCATTTTAAAAAACTGAAAAATCTTCCTCTAATCCCAATCCTTGGGGAAAACTAGCTCTTGAACATCCACCTCGGGAGTATTTTTATATCTATGTAAACAAACATACACAATTTATTAACTTTTAAATAGCTAAACTTTACATGTCTATATTATGTCAATATCATATTACACTTAAGCTCTAAACCATTACCCTTTAAGAAAAATGTAATGCAGTGAACTAACTTAAATGGGAAAACCCGTTGGTATGTAACGTATTTTCTGACAGTTGAGAGGAGAGTTTTAATTCCATTTTGTGTGTGTTTGTGTAGTACTGGGGATTGAACCCAGGGGCATTCTACCTCTGAGCTACACCCCCAGCCCTATTTTTATTCTTTATTTTGAAACAGGGTCTCACTAAGTTGCGGAGGACCTCACTAAGTAGCTGAGGCTGGCTGTGAACCTGGATCCTCCAGTCTCAGCCTCCCAAATACTGGGATTACAAGTGTGCACCACCACGCCCGGCTTCTAATTCCATTTTAAAGGTGGCGTGGCTTGGTGTGGTTTTAAGAACATGAGCATTTTGTAGCACACAGTTTGAACGAAGTCTAAGGAGGAAGGAAAAGAATCTAGAACTAGAATTTTTTAAAGACAAGAAAGCAGGTCATGGTAATCGTGCAGATAATACCAGCTTCAGAGAGTGAAATCCTTTAAAAAAAATGGGAAGATCATCCTGGAAATTATTTTAGATAACAATAGTCATTCTGGAAGACCTGACAAAACCACATGCCTAGACCACACTGCCTCTCTTTGTCTTTTCACAAAAGATCTGAGCAGACGGTATTAATATTTACACTACATCTTCTCTGAGCAGCAACACATATAGAGAAACAATAGTCAAAAGACCTATGGGATTACAATAATTTAAACTTATGTCTTTTTCTTCTGTCGTACCATAATACCATTGGGACTTCATACATATTGAAAGACTCAGGGTCATGTAATACTTCTTAAAGTGGAATTTCACACATATAAGCTGAAAATAAAACAATGTCTTGGAGGAAATTTCATAACATGCTCAACAAGAATGGTATCAGAATTCATAGCCCGATAGTCATTTTTTTCCATTATTTTTTATAAAAAGGAAAAGATTGTTAAATACACAACTAAATAGCGCCCTCTAGTGAGGCATACTATTTATACACAATACTCAGAATTTGACCTATTTCCAGGAAACGCCGCGTCTCAAATTTGTTATGGATAAAACAGAGTATGCTTAGAATACACTACTTTAAAATCATGGCATTCTTTGTTAAAGCCATTACATTTTAAATGTTTCTTCTTTTCAGCTATTAAATTAAATGCAATGGGTTAAAAAATATTTTTTTTCTTCTCAAAGCACATCCGGGCTTCAAACCACAATCGCTTTTCTTATTAAAATACACTCCTTTGTTTAGAAATCTTTGAACCCCAGCGTGACCTCAAAGGAATAGAAGATGCGGATGTAGTTACCCGTCTTCGATACTTCTCTTCTTTGGGCTTCTGCACAAATCTGCTGACGCCGTCTTGTGGTCTGACACAGACAGTGACAATTGACCAAATTAAAATCCCTCTTTGAGCAGAATGGAGAGATGCCAAAGAAGCCGCCGCTGAATATTTCTGAAAAGTAACCAGGACTGGCGATCTTTCTACAACCATCAATCATGATTCATCTGGGCTTGGAACACCAAATAGGGCGCTGTACCAGTGATAGGGAAACGACCTAGCATATTAAGAAGGCCAGAATACGAGCTGGGGGTGGAGCTCAGTGCTAGAGTGTTTGCCTGCCAAGCATGGGGTCCTGGGTTCAATTCCCAGCACCACCAAAAGAAAAAGAAGGTCGGCTAGCAGGGTGTGGTGAGCGCGGTGGCACACGCTTGTAATCCCAGTACTTGGAGGCCGACATAGGAGGATCACAGGTTCGTGGCCAGTCTCAGCAACTTAGTGAGATCCTGTTTCAAAAATAAAAGAATAAAATAGGGCTGGGGTGTAGCTCGGAGGTAGAATGCCCCTGGGTTCCATCCCCAGTACCGCAAAAAAAGAAAGAGAAGGTCGGAAAGTCAACAGGGAGTTTTACCAAAATAACATGGTTCTCAAAGAAACAGAAACAGGGAATGTTTTAATTAGAAAAGCATTTAGAGTTCATTTATTTAGTGTCTCACCTTCACGTTGCCATATTAACATTTTATCTGTCTGGTTATTTACGTACTATTTTTCTTTCAGCAGTTTAACTGTTACTTAAACAAAAGAAGACCAAGATGATATGCCACCCATAGAAACTAGCCATAAAAATAAATAAAAGGAAGCCAGGCGTGGTGGCGCATGACTGTAATCGCAGTACTTGGAAGGCTGAGACAGATGGATCACAGGTTCAAGGACAGCCTCAGCAACTTCGCAAGACCCTGAGCAACTTAGTGAGACACTGTTTCAAAATTTAAAAAGAAAAAATAGGGCTGGAAGTGTAGCTCAGAAGTAGAATGCCCTGGGTTCAATCCTCAGTACCGCAATAAAATTTAAAAAATAATAATAAATAAATAAATAAATAAGTGGGAAAGAAAACCGTATCATTCCAGATACTGCTGTGGTTTGCCTTGAGTCAGCTCTCTTTTGTTTAAAAGGGAAGATAAAGCCAGGCATGGTGGCACACGCCTGAAATCCCAGTACTTGGGAGGCTGAGACCAGAGGATCGCAGGTTCGCGGCCAGCCTCAGCTACTTAGTGAGGCCCTCCACAATTTAGTGAGACCCTGTTTCAAAATAAAGCATAAAAAATAGGGCTAGGGGTGTAGTCGGAGGTAGAATGCTCCTGGGTTCAATCCCCAGTGCCAAATAAATAAATAAATAAATGGGAAGATTAAGTCAGGCGTGGTGGCGCACACCTGTAACCGCAGTACTTGGGAGGCGGAGACAGGAGGATCACAGGTTTGAAGCCAGCTTCAGAAACTTAATGAGGCCCTGTTTTGAAATAAAAAAAAATAAAATGGGGTTGGGGGTTTAACTCAGAGGTAGAATGCCCCTGGGTTCAATCCCCAGCACTAAGTAAATAAACAAATGAATAGGAAGATTAAAAGAGAAAAGAGGAGTTTGGGTGAAGGTATCGCCAATGGATCTGGAAGGACTGAATCGGAAGTGGGAATCAAGCCGGGCCTGGTAGTGTACACCTGTAATCCCAGTACCTGGGAGGCTGAGACAGGAGGATCGCAGATTCGAGGACAGCCTCAGCAACTTAGTGAGACCCTGTTTCAAATAAAAAATAAAAAGAGCTGGGGGTGTAGCTTGGAGGTAGAATGCCCCTGGGTTCAATCTCCAGTACCAAAAAGAAGAAAGAATGAGGAGGAGAAGGAAGAGGAGAAGGAAGAGGAGGAGAAGGAGGAGGAGGAGGACGAGGAGGACGAGGAGGAGGAGGAGGAGATTAACTACCCAAAACCTGCTGGAGCATCTTCTCTGGGGTTGTCCCTAGAATCTGTTTCTAAGAGATCCCTAGGAAGCGCTGGGGGCCAGCTGAGCCAGGGAAGCCTGGCCCTACATATCCGGGGAAAGAAGAGCAAATACTTCCCTAAGGACTTTTTAATACTCTTTCAATCTCCGGAATTATAGTGAAAAAATATACTTAATTGCAAACCTGAGCTCTAAGTTTCAATTATACCAAACTCAAAGGTTTTTCCCCCCCCAAAGTATCAACCATTTATAGCAAAATGATAAATAAGCCAGGTGTACTAGTGCATGCTTGTAATCCCAGTACTTGGGAGGCTGGGACAGGAGGATCACAGGTTTGAGGCCAGCCTCAGCAACTTAGTGAGACTCTCAGCAACCTAGCAAGACCTTGTTTCAAAATAAAAATAAAATCGGGCTGGGGGTGTAGCTCAGAGGTAGAATGCCCCTGGGTTCAATCTCCAGTGCCACAAGAGAGAGAGAGAGACAGAGAGACAGAGAGAGAGAGAAGAGAAAAGAAAGAAGAAATACTATCAGATAATTTATAAATGCCAGTTTCACTTTTCTACCAAAACGTACATGTCAGACAAATTAAAAATCATCATGCTTTCCCTGAATTATGTATTAAAATATGCCTGAAAGTAAAGTTTCAAAAATAAGCAAATAATAAAGTTAAAACAAAAGGTCTCCTACTTCTATGATCTGTTGAGAAAAGGGGGGGGGGAGAAAAAGAGGAAGAAGAGGAGAAGGAAGAGAAAAGACAGACAGAGGAAGGGGAAGAAGAGGAGGAAGGGGCAGGAAAAACAATTTACAATATTAAAAAAACTTTACACATTCAAAAATTCATATTTGGTTATGCGATAAACATTAAAGCCACACTGTAGGAAGTTGAAAACTCTGAGAGTTTTTGATATTTGATTGACAATCTTTGAATGATCCATTAAAACACCAGCTGAATTTGAAAATGACTCTGCATTGCAGGAGGAGAACCGGTAAGCTGGACTTAACCACCGCAAATTATATGATGTGTTACCATCAACATCGGTGTATCCAATACATGTGTCTAATTTTCGCCCACACAGCTAGAAAATAATAGGTAACAAAAGCTTTTAAAAGTACACATTTGTATAAGTTCCATTTTCTTTTCTCATTATTGATATAGTGTCTTGTGCTCTCATACAGTGGTCTTGAGCACAAATTACACAGAAATGTACAATTTTCCACAAATCTTGCCCATTGTTCATGTTCCAAAGCAAAGGAAATGTTCCTCTAAGTGAATTTTCATCTTTCCTCTTCTGTTCATTTAAAAAGAAAGAATAGAGCCAGGCGTGGTGGTGCACACCTGTAATCCCGGTACTTGGGAGGCTGAAACTGGAGGATTGCGGGTTCGCAGCCAGCCTCAGCTACTTAGTGAGGCCCTCCGCAACTTAGTGAGACCCTGTTTCAAAATAAAGAAGAAAAAATAGGGCTGGGGATGTAGCTTGGGGGTAGAATGTCCCTGGGATCAATCCCCAGTACTGCAAAAAAATAAAAATAAAAAATAAAAAGAGGCAATAGAGCCAGGCATGGTGAAACACGCCTGTAATCCCAGTACTTGGGAGGCCGAGACAGTAGGATCACAGGTTCAAGGCCAGCCTCAGCAACTTAGTGAGACTCTTAGCAACCTAGGGAGACCCTGTTTCAAAAATAAAAAGGGCTGGGGGTGTAGCTGGGTGGTAAAATGCCTTCGGGTTCGACCCCCAGAACCACACACTAAATAAACAAACAAACAAGCAAGCAATAGAGCAGGGCGTGGTTGTGCATGCCTATGATCCCGGTACTGAGGAGGCTGATACAGGAGGGTCACACGTTCAAGGCCAGCCTCAGCAGCCAGACCCTGTTTCAAAACAAAAAATAAATTCTGGCTGGGGTGTAGCCTGGAGGTAGAATGCCCCGGGTTCAATTCCCAGTACCAAAAAAGAAGGAGGAGGAGGAGGAGGAAGAAGGGGAGGAGGAGGAAGATGAGGAGGAGGAGGAGCATTGCAAGAGAAAAATACTTTCTATCCATTCCATAGTTATTTGAAAATATTCATTAATGAAAACTAAAAGCTGTACAGTACCAGGTTTTAAGTCAAAATCAATAAACGTCACCCAGCGTCAAAAATCGCACCACCTAGAAGGGCGTGGTGGTGCATGCTTGTAATCCCAATACTTGGGAGTCTGAGACCGGAGGATCCAGGTTCGTGGCCAGCCTCAGCTACTTAGTGAGGCCCTCCACAACTTAGTGAGACCCAGTTTCAAAATAAAGTATAAAAAATAGGGCCGGGGGTGAAGCGCGGAGGTAGAATGCCCCTGGGTTCAATCCCCGGTACCGCACAAACACACACACACACACACACACACACACACACACACAAATCGTACCATTTTATCTATCTATACTGCTTGAACTTGAGCTAGAATAAGATTTGCAGAATAAAATCCCCACAAAGGCTATTACTGTGGGTGGGATCTGGTGCGTCTGCGTTAATACACTTTGGGTCAGGCCGGCTTCCGTCTGAATTTAGGTTTTGTTTTCTCCTGCCCTCCCTCGCGGGGTGGGACGGGGACCTCACTGGCAGCTCGTTAGCTTGATAAACTGGCCTGAGCCAGCAGCGACAGGGCACCGCCTGCACAGGAGCAGTTATGAGTCTCCGGGGAATTCTGAAAAACACCAGCAAGTGCTTAGGTCCTGAATCACAGCCAACTAGCCTGAATCTTTAATTTTCCCCCCATGAGGATGTCAGCATTAAAATATAGAGCGTGCTTTTCCCACTTGGTTTGGAGCTGCTGGGCTAGCCTCGGCTCCATCCTGGGGACGCTAACAATTCCAATGCTGATCTTCTTTACATTTTCGACCCCACCATATCATAAAAATGACTAAATACTCAACCCAAGCGCCCTGCTTCTCCATCCTTCATGCCTCGGGTGTCGTATTTTTCCACACGGTGTTCACACCTTGGGTGGCAAGATTGTGCATGTAGAAATAAATTTCCAGAGATAACCACTTTGTTTTCGGATATGACGCATCCATCACCCAATGAGCAAGCGCTGAGGGCCTAAGGAATCCATGATTTGTTTTAAAGGTGGTTGAGGTTACAGTTGAGCGTTAAAGTTCACGGCAAAGACATAGAAAAAAGAAAAAACTTTAAAACCAAGAAAGGATCAATCTGTGTAAGTAAGAATTTAAAACTTAAACGTGGGCGAGGGTGGTTTTTGTGTTTCGGTTGATTTTTGGTTTGGTTTGGTTTGGTTTGGTTTGGTTTGGTTTGGTTGGTGCTGCGGATTGAACCCAGGGGCATTCTACCTCTGAGCTACACCCCCAGACCTATTTTATTTTCTATTTTTGAAACAGGGTCTCACTAAGTTGCAGAGGGCCACATTAAGTAGCTGAGGCTGGCCGCGAACCTGCAATTGTCCTATCTCAGCCTCCCAAATACTGGGATTACAGGTATGTGCCACCACGCCCAACTTTTTTTTTCTTAAAGGATCCAGAAATATACCAAAGTGTTAATAGTTATTGTGTTGAGCAAGATGTGTGAGAAAAATTATTCACTCTTTACCTATATCGCTCTGTGTGTGTGTGTGTGTGTGTGTGTGTGTGTGTGTGTGTTGCTGGGGATTCAACCCAGGGGTATTCTACCTCTGAGCTACACCCACAGCCCTAATTTTTTTTTTCTGAAACAGGGTCTCACTAAGTTGCTGACACCTCACTAAATTACTGAGGCTGGCTTTGAACCCGCAATCCTCCTGTCTCAGCCTCCCAAGTGCTGGGATTACAGGCGTGCACCACCACACCTGGCTGAAATCCAATATTTTCACTTCTAAAAATTTAGCCTTAGAAAAGCATAATGCTAACCGGGCGTGGTGGCGCATGCTTGTAATCCCAGTACAGGAGGATCATGGATTCGCGGCCAGCCTCAGCAACTTAAGAGGCCTCTGCAACTTAGTGAGACCCTGTTTCAGAATAAAAGAATAAAATCGGGCTGAGGGTGTAGCTCAGAGGTAGAATGCCCCTGGGTTCCATCCCCAGTACCACACACACACACACACACACACACACACACACAAAGGAAGAAAAAGAAAAAAGCATGATGCTCATATCACCACTTAAAAATGCAGAGTGGGGAGTCGGCACACGCTTGTAATCCCAGTACTTGGGAGGCTGAGACCAGAGGATCCGGGTTCGCGGCCAGCCTCAGCTACTTAGTGAGGCCCTCTGCAACTTAGTGAGACCCTGTTTCAAAATAAAGAATAAAAAATAGGGCTGGGGGTGTAGCTCGGAGGTAGAATGCCCCTGGGTTCAATCCCCAGTACCGCACACACAGAAAAAAAAGGAAGAAAAAGAAAAAAGCATGATGCTCATAGTGCCACTTAAAAATGCAGAGCGGGGAGAGAAGATTAGCAAACACAGCATCCCCAGAGCTTCCTCCAGCCCTGTTGTTGTTATTACTGTTGGATTTGTTTTGTTGCTTTTCATTTGTGGTAAAAACACAATATCCGACCCACCCTCTTAGCAATTTTTTTTGTGTGTGTGGTACCGGAGATTGAACCCAGGAGTGTTCTACCTCCGCGCTACACCCCCGGCCCTATTTTTTTTATACTTTATTTTGAAACCGGGTCTCACGAAGTTGCGGAGGGCATCACTAGGTAGAGAGAGAGAGAGAGAGACAGGGAGAGAGAGAGAGAGAGAGAGCTGAGGCTGGCCGCGAACCCGGACCCTCCGGTCTCCGCCTCCCAAAGTACTGGGATTACAAGCGTGCGCCACCACGCCCGGCTTAGCAAATTTTAAGTATACAATACAGTATTGGTAACTAGAGGCACAATGCTATCTATCTAGCTCTCTAGCTGTGGATCTAGTCTATCTATCTAGACTACGTAGCACGTCTCCGGAACTCAGTCGTCTTGTATAACTGAACCTTTGCACCTTTAACCAACCTACATTTCCATCTCCTTCTCCCCTCAGCCCAAGCACCTTTCAGTTCTGGACTTCTGTGAGTCTGTGAGTCTGACTATTTCAGATTCCACACGTGAGGTCATGCGGATTCGTCTTTCTGTGTCTACAAAGCCTGCATTTCTTTTTTTTTTTTTTTTTTTTTTTGCGGTACTAAGGATTGAACCCAGGGGCATTCTACCTCCAAGCTCCACCCCCAGCCCTACTTTTTATTCTTTATTTTGAAACAGGGTCTCACTAAGTTGCGGAGGGCCTCACTAAGTGGCTGAGGTTGGCCGCGAACCCGGATCCTCCGGTCTCAGCCTCACAAGTACTGGGATGACAAGCGTGTGCCACCACGCCCGGTTTACACACAATGGGAGGTAGAATGCCGCTGGGTTCAATCCCCAGTACCACAAAATAAATAAATAAATAAATAAATAAATAAATAAATAAATAAAATATGTGTGTAAACATAATAAATAACTATAAGAAAAACAGCAATTCAGTTCATCTCTTCAAACGGTATCTGTGATGACAGTAGAAGAACATCATCAAAAATGTGCAACCAAAATTGGGACAAATTCTCTGAGGATCATATTTCATATAATATTTAAAGAATGAAAAGAAACAGGTGCACTTTTTATTTTTAGCTGGATAGATGTCCTGGCAAATAAAATTAGAAGATCTTTTGTTTTTGTCATGCTGGGGATGGAACCCAGGGGCACTCTACCTCTGAGCTACACCCCCAGCACTATTTTATCTTTATTTGGATACAGGGTCTCGCTAGGTTGCTGAGAGCCTGGCTAGGCTGCTGAGGCTGTCCTCGAACCTGCAATCCTCCTGTCTCAGCCTACGAAATCCTGGGATTACAGGCGTGCACCACCACACCCAGCTAATGATGGGACAATCTTCATCTTTGCAGGGGGGAAAAAAACTATCCAAAAGACTCACAAACAGAAACTTCCTTTTTTTTTTCGGTACTGGGGATTGAACCCAGGGGCATTCTACCTCCGAGCTACACCCCCAGCCCAACTTTTTATTCTTTATTTTGAAACAGGGTCTGGGATTACAAGCATGTGGCACCATGCCCGGCTTTTATTTTTATTTTGAAACAGGGTCTTGCTAGCTTGATGAGAGTCTCACTACTTGCTGAGGCTGTCCTCGAACCTGCGATCCTTCTGACTCAGTCTCCCAAATACTGGGATTACGAGGGTACGCCACCACGCCCGACATAAAGAAGCTGGGTTTGTTTTTGTTTTGCAGTGCTGGGGATTGAACCCAGGGCCTTGTACATACTAGGCAAGTGCTCTACCACTGAGCTATATTCCCAGCTAAACAGATAAACGGAAAGTTCTGACAATATTTCCATACTGATTTGTAATCTGAGATATAGTCTGGAATTTCCCTCAGACTTATTGGCCACCAAGTACTGCAAAAAGTAATCTCTTGAATAACACTTTCCCAAAGAAAACTAAACTTTGCTTCAGAGGTTGAGCCTCAGCTCCAAAAATATGCTTAGTATTTTCTGCACACTTCCCCCCAAATTAATAATTATACACATTAGAAAGAAGCAGACAAATTACTATTTTGACATAATTAATTTGACACTTATTCATTGTTATAAAATTATTATTGTCACATAGTCATACTTTAATGTGCACATGTCAATAAGGCAGGCCAAGGATGAGGATTTTTAAATAGTTTCCAAAAGGAGCACAATTAATTTTTATGATTGTTGCGTAAACACCACATTAAGTGTCAAAGTAACACATCAGCGGAATTCAAATGGCTTCATAAAATCGAAGGGAAGGAGAATCATAATTACACATATCAGAGAATGATTGACTATTCTTTTAACAGAATCCCTTTGCTGAAGATTAATGAACATTGGTTTTTACCAGAATGTTCCAAAATGTGCACTATTGTTAGGACAGGAGATAAATGTGACTCTATTTTAATAGTTCTATGTTTATTTTAATGTATCTTAGAAATAAATATCCCCCTGCATATCAAGACTGAGATGCCACTAATATTGTTTATGATGAACTTTCATTTTAATAGAAGCTCATATAAATAAAATTATAACTAAGTCTTCTTTTGTTTTTTGTTTGTTTGGTACTGGGGATTGAACCCAGGGCCATTCTACCTCTGAGCTAAACCTTCAGCCCTATTTTATTATTTATGTATGTATGTATTTACTTATTTATTTATTTATTTATTTATTTATTTATTTTTGTAGTACTGGGGATTGAACCTAGGGGCATTCTACCTCTGAGCTACACCCCCAGCCTTATTTTAAATTTTGAAACAGGGTCTCATTAAGTTGCAGAGGGTCTCGCTAAGTTGCTTTGGCTGTCCTCGAACCTGTGATCCTCCTGTCTCAGCCTCCCAAGTCCTGGGGTTGCAGGCGTGCGCCACCACGCCCGGCTTATCATTAAGTCTTGATGCAAGTATTACACAGACAAGAGACGTATGTATCCCATTGGATCCCTTCCCCATTGTCCTGCACAAAGACCCCCAGAGTGTTGCAACTCCTAATAGCCAAGCTGTTCTAGCTCTTCGTCATCTCCAGCTGCTGCCACCAGTGTCCCTGGGTGTCGGGAAGATCCCTGGACAGTCAGTGCCCTTGTCTAGGGACGGAGGGCACCAGGGAAGAAATGCAAACCCAATGGCATCCACCTGCGTAATTTACAATATTTTAGTACCTAGATCTTTTTACAAAGCCAAAAATAGCCGGGCGCGGTGGTGTACGCTTGTCATCCCAGTACTTGGGAGGCTGAGACAGGAGGATCGCAGGTTCAAGGCCAGCCTCAGCTACTTAGTGAGGCCCTCCGCAACTTAGTGAGACCCTGTTTCATAATAAAGAATAAAAAATAAGGTTGGGGGTGTAGCTCGGAGGTAGAATGTCCCCGGGTTCCATCCCCAGTACTGCAAAAAAAAAATTTTTTTTAATATAAAAAGAGACACAAGCTAGGTGTGGTGGTGCACACATGTAATCCCAGTACTTAGGAGGCTGAGACAGGAGGATTGTTCAAGGACAGCCTCACTACAATTTAGTGAGACCCTGCTTAAAAATTTTAAAAAATAGGGTTGGGGTGTAGCTCAGAGGTAGAATGCCCCTGGGTTCAATCCCCAGAACGACAAAAAAAGAGAGAGACACACACAGAGAAATGATCTCTCTCTCCACCGTATGAAGAGACAGGAAGAGGGGTTTCTCCAGGAACCAAATGGGCCACCTTGATCTTGGATTTCCCACACTTTGGAACTGTGCGAAGTAAATTTTCTGTTTAAGGTACCCGGTCTATCTAATTACAGACTGAATTGACTAAGATAATGGCTGAATATGGCATACATTGTCTACAGAACTCCCTGGAGAGTCAACAAAACCTGCCCTCCCTTCTATTTGTGCAATTACCAGAAGACGTAAAACACCTCTGTGTTTTTTAAGCATGACCAACTTTAAAGTATATCATTACTCAGAAGATTCCCTTTAATATGCAGGAAGAAATAGCCTGGCACAGGGGTGCATGCCATTAATCCCAGTACTTGGGAGGCTGAGACTGGAGGATCACAGGTTTGAGGCCAGCCTCAGCAACTTAGCGATACCCTGTTTCAAAATAAAAAGGGCTGGGGATGTAGGTCAGAGGTAGAGTGCCCTAGGTTCAATCCCCAGTACCCCACTCTCTCTCTCTCTACATATATATATACATATATGCACACACATATACATATCTCTCTCTCTCTCTCTCTCTCTATATATATATATATATACATATATGCATACATACATATAGAGATATATACATATATGTATATAGAGAGTATATATATATATAGTGTATATAAATATATATATATATGAATGAAGAACAAAATAACTGCATTTAAATTCACACCATTTTTTAGTGTCATCTGCAAGATGGCATATTTGAAAGCACCAAACTTTATTCCCACTGACTTAACAATAAGGCCAAAATGCCTTTATGAGAAATCCAGAAACCAAATAAGAAGTCATAGTGGTCCCAGACAAACTCAAAGTCCAGAAAAGTCACATTTAAACGGGTGAGGGAAACCACTTCATTTCATCCACGATCTCCTTTCCCCACATCAGCATACTTAGCACAACTGGCAGAAACAGCCTAATACACAGCTCATCCCTTGGGAGGGAAAGAAAAGAGTGAATCAGATACCCACCATTCTGGCTATTTAGGATGGGGGGTCACCTAAGGACCCCATAGAGACCTGTGGTGCACCATCACGTGAACCAGTATAGGCATTACAGGACTCTCAGAAGAAGACGAGCACTTATTTGAAGAAATAATGGCCAAAAAAATTTCCAAATGTGAGAAAGGAAACAGATAACCAAATTCAAAAAATTTAAAGGAACCCAACAAGGATAAACCCATATTATATTATAATCAAGCTGCCCAGAGTTAAAGACAAAAGGAGAATCTTTAAAGCATCAAGGGAAAAGCATCTTGTCACGTCCCATGGAGCTCCCCAAAGATGATCGGTGGATTTTTCAGCAGAAACATGGCAAGCCAGGTGAGAGAGATGATGATGATGATGATGATATTTCCAAAGCGCTGAAAGGGGAAAACAACAACAACAACTTCTAGCCAAAAATTCTATACCCAACTAAAGTGGCCTTCAAAAGTTAAGAAGGAATTAAGACATTCCCAGATAAGAGCTGAGGGAGCTCATCACCACTAGACCTGCCGTAGAAAAACTGCTAAGAGGACTCCTTCAAGCTGCGGTGAAAGGATGCTAGACAGAACACAAAAAACATAGGAAAAAGCAAAACGCACTGTGTAGAGTAAATATATAGACAATTACAGATCCCTGTAATGCTATCATGGCGGCGTGTGAATCACTTTTAATTCCAGACTAGAATTTAAAAGATAAAAGCATAAAACAATAAATGTAACTATAAAACTATATTAATATGTACAAAATACGAAAAGATGTCATTCGTAACATGAGTGACATCAATTGGGTTGGGGTATAGAGTTTATGTACGCAATTGAAGTTAAATTGTTATCAGCTTAAAATAGATTGCTTTAACTATAGGATGTTTTATGGAGTCTCCATGGGAACCACGAAGAAAATAACTTTAGAAGACACACAACAGAAAGTGAGAACAGAATCAATGTAGACCACTGGGGGAAAACATCAACAAAACCCAAAGGAGGGCAACAAGAGAGGAAAAGAGAGAAACAAAATGATTATAAGACACACAGAAAATAATTTGAAACACAGAAGTAATAAGTCCTTCCCAATCAGTAATTATTTTATTGTATTGTATTGTATTGTGTGTGTGTGTGTGTGTGTGTGTGTGTTAGGTGTTAGGGATCAACCCAGCACCTCATACATGTTAGGCAAGCACCCTACCACTGAACAGCATCCTCAGCTTAATAATTACTTTACACAATCAAAAAGATGTAGAGTGGTTGAATAGCTGTTATAATGGTTTGGATTTAGACTGTCCCCTAGCCCTCATGGAAACCAGGCAGCCATGTTGGAGGCAAGGGTTCATTGCTGAGGAGGGGTTTCAGGGATCTTGGAGATCGTCCCTCTTCCCCTTGTTCTCTGTCTTGCTTCCAGCCCCTGTGATGTGAGAGAAGAGCCCTTGCTCGCTCCCTCTCTCTGCTTCCCGCCGCCATGCCCTGAGCTCCGCAGACCCAGCCTGACATGGACTAAAACTCTAAGATCTCCAAAATCCGTTAGCAAGTAAATCTTCCTTCCTCTAAGTTGTGTGCAGTCAGGTTTATTAGGTCACATGCCCAGCTCATACCTCACTTTTAATAATGGATAGATCAAGGCTTCTTATTCTAAAGATAGTCCACATTCTCCCTTGAATGTGTCTCTGCTTTCCTAAATAAATCTCTTTCTGTGCCAAAAAAAAAAAAAAAAGCATAGATCAACCAAACAGAAGATCACTACCAGAGGACTTGAACGACACTCTAGACCAATTGGACGTGGCTGATATAGAAGAATAATCCACCTAACTGCAGGGCATACTTCTCAAGCACATCTCCAGGATAGATCACATATTAGAATATAAAACGAGTCTTAAAAACATAAGAAGATCGAAATGATATCAAGTATTTTTCCCAACCCCAATGAATGAAACTAGAAATCAGTAGCAAAAGGAAAACTGGAAAATTAACAAATATGTGGGAATTAAGCAACACATCATTGAACAATCAGTGGGTTAAAGAAGAAATCATGAGGCTGAGGCAGGAGGATCACAAACTTGAGGCCAGCCCGGGCAACTTAGCAAGACCCTGTCTCAAAATTTAAAGGTAGAGGGCCCCTGCATTCTATCCTTGGTGATAGAGGGTTCCTGGGTTCAATCCTCAGTACTGCAAAAAAATAAAAATTTAAAAAGAAGAAATCACATGGTAGAGTAAAAATATCTTTAGGCAGCTGGGCAGTGGTGGCACACACCTGGAATCCCAGGACTTGGGAGTCTGACACAGGAGGATAGCAGGTTCGAGGACAGCCTCAGCAACTTAGCCAGACCCTGTTTCAAAGTAAAAAATAAAAAGAGCTGGGGGTGTAGCTCAGAGGTAGAATGCCCCTGGGTTCAATCATATGTATAATATATATAAAAGATATATAATATACATAATATATATAAAAGATATATATATATCTTTAGGGCAAATGAAACAAAAACACAGCATATCAAAACTTATGGGATGCAGTGAAATCAATAATGAGAGAGAAGTTTGGGGGTATAAACACCTACATTTCCATAAGAAGAAAGCTTTCAAGCTAATGGACTAATTTTATATCTCATGGAACTAGGGGGTGGGAGAAGAGCAAACTAAATCCAAAGTTAACAGAAGGAAGGAAAAAATATTAGAGCAGAAATAAACAAAATAGTGAATGGTGAAAAAATCAGTGAAACTAAGAGTTGGGTTTTTTTAAAAGACCAACAAAATTGACAAATCATTAGCTAGACTAGGAAGAAAGAGAAAAGACTCAAATAGCCGGGCGTGGTGGCGCACGCTTGTAATCCCAGTACTTGGGAGGCTGAGACCGGAGGATCTGGGTTCACGGCCAGCCTCAGCTACTTAGTGAGGCCTCCACAACTTTGTGAGACCGGTTTCAAAATAAAGAATAAAAAATAGGGCTGGGGGGGTACCTCGGAGGTAGAACGCCCCTGGGTTCAATCCCCAGTACCGCAAAAAAAAAAAGACTCAAATAACAAAAACCAGAAATGAAAGAGGAGCCATTACAACTCATGCCACAGAAATAGAAAGGATGATAAGACACTACTATGAACAATTATGTACCAACAAAGGGGATGTCCTAGAAGGAACGGAGAAATTTCTAGAAACACACAATCTGTCCAGACTGAACCATCAAGAAACTTATGTTGTCTTCAGTTTCCCAAGGGGATATGTCACAAAGGTAGGGGGCGACGGAGTCAGGTAAGGAGTTCACTGAAAAATGCACATTCTGAGATAGCACTCTGTCTTTTTTTCTAAGGCACTTTTATTGGTGTGTTGTAATTATACCTCATAAGGAGTCTCCGAGTGACAGGAACGGACATACACACAGCACTTGGTGTGTTCCCCTCTGGATCCCACCCAGCTCCCTGCCCTTTCCTCTACATGTCATTGAGATTGGTTTGTTTGTTTGTTTGTTTTGTTTTTGCAGTACTGGGGGTTTAACCCAGGGGCATTCTACCTTCAAGCTACACCCCTGTCGGGGCATCAGTCTCTCAGGACCAGCCCGAGGGTCTGATGCGATGCTGTAAAGGGGGGGTACAAGCCGATGGCCCGAAAACACGCACCACGGAACCGGGAGGCATGTCTTGCATGATCTCGTTTATTAGAAGGCCAAATCTCTCTTTTATAGTAGAGGCAATACAGGAAATTCGCAATCAGTAGGGTGTGGCACCTAGTAGATGCACCTGTCGTCTGTGAGCACGGAAGGAGGTAACTACCTATCACAGCCCTCCTGAGGCTAGGTGGGGCTATCTGCGGGACCTACCCCTGAGGAATTTGCCAGCGCCATCTTTGCCATTAATATGCTGAATTACTGCTACGTGGGAGAGGCCCAGTACTCTAGAGCAGGCTTCTGCCAGTCCACCAGGCCCTTTCATGGTACCTGCATACCCCCAGCCCCATTTTTTATTCTTTATTTTGAAACAGGGTCTCACTAAGTTGCGGAGGGCCTCACTAAGTAGCTGAGGCTGGCCGCGAACCCGGATCCCCCTGTCTCAGCCTCCCAAGTACTGGGATTACAAGTGTGCGCCACCACACCTCACTGAGATTGGTATTGATAATTTTGTATATGCACATTGCACTATTTGAACTGCTGCTTTACACTTTCTGATCCAATAGTGTATTAGTCAGGGTTCCCTAGAAGAACAAGGCCAATAGAATATACATATAGAGCCGGGCATGGTGGCTCACGCTTGTAATCCCAGTACTTGGGAGGCTGAGACTAGAGGATCTGGGTTCGCAGCCAGCCTCAGCTACTTAGTGAGGTCCTCCGGAACTTAGCGAGACCCTGTTTCAAAATATAGAATAAAAAATAGGGCTGGGGGTGTAGCTCAGAGGTAGAATGCCCCTGGGTTCAATCCCCAGTACCACAAAAAAAGAATATACATATATTTATATATATACACATACATGGGAATTTATTAGATTGACTTACACTTTCGGAGGCCAGACTGCACAATGGAAAACCTGAGAAGCCGGGGGCGGGGGGAGCTGGAAGCCCTAGTACACACTCGTCCAACAACGCAGCTCCAGTTGGAGGCTGAAGGCCCGGATGCTCCCTGGAGAATCTCTTGTGTGAGTCCTCCTTGAAGAGCTGAAGGAGCTGGAGTCAGATGTCCACGAGCGATGGTCACAGCAAAAGACAAGCCCATTTGATAACAAGCTGGTGATGGGGTTGGGGGCTTCTTACTCCTCTTTCCATCCAGTCCCCTACACTCTTGGACCGGGCCACCCACATTCAGGGTAGGCCTCCCCCCTCAGTTTGCTGTCCCACATGACAATCATCTCTGGAAACACCCTCAGACATACCCAGAAGTGTGCTTTACTGATTCCCTAGGCATCCCTCAATCCAGTCAAGTTGACAGTAAAGATTAACCAGCACAGCTGGGCATAGTGGTACACATCTGTCATCCCAGTTCTTGGGAGGCTAAGACAGGAGGATCATAGGTTCGAGGCTAGTCTCAGGAACTTAGAGAGGCTCTCACCAACCTAGTGAGACCCTGTTTCCAAATTAAAAATAAAATAGGACTGGGGGTGTAGCTCACAGGTAGAATGCCCCTGGGTTCAATGCCAGTACCATAAAAAAAAACCGGATTAACCATCACAAATATTCTGTGCCCCCAAAGATTTTTACAGGTTGCACCATGCAGAGGTTGGTGTTAGTCTACACATTCAGGCACTGCCCCCTTATAGTCTCTCTGTAGCCCGAGGGAAGAAACCCAGAGAACCTAAGTCTGGCAACTGCTAGAGGGGAGAAACTTGCAGGGAAAATACAAAATTTAAGAATATCACTTGGGGTCCGGTCAGGATGGTACATGCTTGTAATCCCAGTACTTGGGAGGTTGAAACAGGAGGATCACCAAATCAAGGCCAGCCTCAGCAACTTAGCAAGAAGAAAGATTTATTCACTCACAGTTTTGGAGATTTTAGAGGTTCAGTCCACCTGAGGCTGGGTCTGTGGAGCTCAGGGCATGGCGACAGGAGGCAAAGAGAGGGAGAGCCTGGGCTCTGCTCTCACATCCTGGAGGCCGGAAGCAAGAGAGAGAGCAAGGGGAGGAGGAACATTATACAATCCATGAGGCCACGCCCCCAAGGACCCCTCCTTGGCAACCAAGCCCCGCCTCCAACATGGCTGCCTGGTTTCCGTGAGGGCTAGGGGTATATTCTAAATCCGAACCACTTCTCTGCACCCTAAACTAAGTTATTTGTGTGTTTCCTTAAGCATGTCCTGGGTGGGAGGCATGAAGAGGAAAAGAAGGGATAAATGTATGAAACTTAAACCAGCAACGAGCTGTTGTAGAACCTAATTGGGATCTTTACTGGTCAATTCTTTTTAATCTTCTTTTTTTTTTTCCTTTCTACTCCAAGCCTGGTCAGCCAACCCCACACACTAAATTTGTTCCTTTTTTTTTTTTAGTTTTTTTATTTTTTTTTTAACTTGAGCCAAATATGCTAGGACACAAGACTAAAGAGTAACGGTGCCTTGAAGAGCTGAATACGTTTTTTGAGAAAAAATATCTGCCAATAACAAAAGAAAAAAAATGAAGTGAACAGCAAAATCGCTGGTAAAAATAAAAAAAGGGAGTCAGTTGTGATGTTTTCAAACAGGAAGCCATCTTTGCAATGTGGGGCAAGAGACTGAAGTCAGGTCCTGTCACTGACAAAGGACTTTGTTCCACTTGTGACACCTGCTGGACGTGGCCTCATTAACACCCCCTCTCTCTCCCAGGACTGTGGGAGGTTGAGACAACCTTTCATGTCCTGTGGTCAGACACAAATGCTGATCCAACAAGATCTTTGTTTCTTACACTTTTAGCAGAATTTCTGTTACATTAATAGGAGTTTGGGGACTCGAATACATTTTAAAAACCACAGAAGTGATCCTGATACAATAAAAGCTTCCTTTAATTCAGGCCATGGGCTTCAGTCTGAGTTATTTATTAAGTTAGCGAGTTATTCAAGCTCTTCTCGATACTAATCTTTCCATCTCAGGCCCTTCTACAAAAATCTCTTTGTGCCCCCAAGCAGAAGGAGGGATATTAGTTTCTTCTGACTTCGGCAACAAATTACCACAAACTTAGTGGCTTCAAGCAACACAAATTTATTATTGCACATCCCTGGAGGTCAAACATTCAAAATTAGTCAGGTGTGGTGGCGCATGCCTGTAATCCCAGGACTTGGGAGGGTGAGACAGGAGGATCAAAACTTTGAGGCCAGCCTCAGGAAGTAGCGAGACTCTCAGTAACCTAGTAAGACCCTGTTTCAAAACAAAAACCAGAAAGGGATGGGGGGGTCACTCAGATGTAGAATGCCCTTGGTTCAATCCCTAGTAGAGAAAGAAAGAAAAGAGGGAAGGAAGGAAGGAAGGAAGGAAGGAAGGAAGGAAGGAAGGAAGAAAGGAAGGAAGGAAGGAAGGAAGGAAGGGTTGTATCTATCCATGAGACAGGGACCCAAAAACCACCAGTTAAGAGGTAAAGGATTGATTAGCCGCGGCCTCTGCACTTCCACTCAGTGCACTGAGTAGAGAGCAGTGCCTTCACTTTGAAACTTGCACATTTTATAGGCTGTTGCCGCTCACAGGTGCTTTGGGGGGGTTGATTTTGCAACCAAGCATAAATTACAGAAGCGGATTTTTGTGGATAGCCGATTAGCTAGTATGCAGAAATATATATATATAATTTTATGACATCAGGGTTGGGTAAACATTTTTTTAAGAACTAGCTAAGCAATCTTTTTTGGGGAACTAACTCTTGATAACTTTTTAACCCTTCTCCTTCAGCTTTGGGGTCTTGTCTTTTAACAGAAGGAAGGAAGGAAGGAAGGAAGGAAGGAAGGAAGGAAGGAAGGAAGGAAGGAAGAAAAGGAGGGAGGGAGGGAGGGAGGGAGGGAGGGAGAGAGAGGGAGGAAGAAATCAGGCTCATGGAACTGAACTGAAGGTGTTAGCAGGGCCGGCTCCTTGTGGAGGTGTTCGAACCAGCTAAAAGGAGAATCCAAGGAACCGCCACACTTGTCAGTTGGGATATTAAAATGAATGAGCTAGTGTTCACAATCGCCATGTTATAGAACCAGCCTAGGTGTCTATCCACAGATGAATGAATTACAAAATTACAGGATATACACACAATGGAATTCTACTCCACCCTAAAGAAGAACAAAATTATGTCATTTGCAGAGAAATGGATGGAACTAGAGAATATTATGCTAAGTGAGATCAGTCAGTCACAAAAAAATGAAGGGTCAGGCTGGGCGTGGAGGCACAGGCTTGGATTCCCAGTACTTGGGAGGCTGAGACAGGAGGATTGCAGGTTCGAGACCAGCCTCAGCCACTTAGCGAGGCCCTCAGCAACTTAGTGAGACCCTGTTTCAAAATAATAAATAAAATAGGACTGGGGGTGGAGCTCAGAGGTAGAATTGCCCCCGGCACCAAAAAATAAAAATGAAGGGTCATAAGTTTTCCCTCATATGTGGAAGATAAGAGACATTGGGAGACAAAAGGAACTCCAGACAAAGAAGGAAAACCCCCAGTGGAGCGATGGAGCGATGGAGAGACCGAAGGGAGGGTGGCAGCGGGGGGGGGGGGGGG
>PVJS01007411.1:0-24839 GCA_004027185.1 Glis glis
CATGTTCATAGCAGCACAATTCACAGTGGCCAAATCATGGAATCAACCTAGGTGTCCATCAACAGATGAGTGGATTACAAAATTGTGGGAAATACACACAATGGAATTCTACTCAGCCATAAAGAAGAACAAAATAACATCATTTGCAAAAAAGTGGAAGGATCTGGAGAACATTATGTTAAGCGAGATCAGTCAATCAAAAAAAAAGAAGGGACATATGTTTTCATTAATATGCGCAACCTAAGGAGTAGTAGGGTCACACAAGGGACTCTGGTTGATAATGGAGAACCCTCAACAGAACAAGGGAAGTGGTACAAGGGAAGGGGGAGGGCAAAAAAGAAGAGAATTAATGGAATTACTATAATAAATAACATGTACATGTGAAAATATACCAACATCATTCTTGGTACTTCATACGGGTGGGGGGAGGCGGGGGGCACCAAGAGCTGTGTGCATATATGTTAACATCAAATAGATATTCATTGCAATGTAAGACTCCAATGCACCAATAAGAGCACGTTAAAAAATAAATAAATAAATAAATAAAATGCAAACTCTTTACCATGGCTTATGATGCCTCAACCCTGCCTACCTCTTCAAGTTGACCTGGTAACATTGCTCTTTGCCCACACTACTCTAGCCACAATGGCTTTGTTCTGATCTTCAAATAAGCCAAGCTAATTCCTGCATTCAAATTTATGCACCAAATCTTCCCCTGACTGTGAATGTTCTTTCCACAATTTCTTTTTTTTTTTTTTTTTTTTTTTTTTGCGGTACCGGGGATTGAACCCAGGGGCGTTCTACCCACGCACTACACCCCCAGCCCTATTTTTTTATGCTTTATTTTGAAACCGAGTCTCACAAAGTTGCGGAGGGCCTCACTAGGTAGAGAGAGAGAGAGAGAGACAGGGAGAGAGAGAGAGAGAGAGATCTGAGGCTGGCCGTGAACCCGGATCCTTCCGGTCTCCGCCTCCCAAAGTACTGGGAGCGTGCGCCACCATGCCCGGCTTCTTTCCACAATTTCACATGACTGGTGCCTCCTTGTCATTCAGATCTTATATCAATCCATCTACCAATAGGCTATGAGGAAAGACATACATGATATAATAAATACATTATTATATATTTTATTTAAAAATGGTTAAAAAGGAGTAAATGGCAAAGATCTTCTCCCATTCTGTCGGCTCTCTCTTAAGGTTCTTGATAGTTTCCTTTGCTTCACAGAAGTTCTTCAGTTTAATGCAACCCCACATATTAATCCTCATTTTAATTTCTTGTGCCTTTGAGGTCTTGTTGAGGAAGTTTATACCCATGCCTGTATGTTGGAGCATTGGTCCTATGCCCTGTTCAAATGACTGCAGTCTCTGGTCTAATTTCCAGGTCTTTGATTCATCTTGAATTGATTCTTGTGCAGGGTGAGAAGGTGGGATTTATTTCCATTTTTCTACATATGGATAACCAGTTTTGCCAACACCATTTGTTGAAAGGGCTATCTTTTTTCCAGAAAAATGGATTTATTTCCATTTTTCTACATATGGATAACCAGTTTTGCCAACACCATTTGTTGAAAGGGCTATCTTTTTTCCAGGGTATGTTTTTGGCCCCCTTGTCAAAAATCAATTGGCTGTAAGTGTACAGATTTGTTTCTGAGTCTTCTATTCTACTCAATCGGTCTATGTGTCTGTTTTTGTGCAATACCATAATGTTTTTATTACTATGGCTCTGTAGTATGGTCATATGTGGTATCTAGGGAGAAAATGGGACACAAGAGGAACCCCAGACACAAGAGGAGAAACCTTAGTGGAGTGAGGGAGAGGACCTAACTAAGGGAGGTGGGAGTGGGGAAGAAGACTCGAAGAGGGAAACACTTCAGTGGACATGATGTACATACACAAATTTATCAATGCCAATCACAATGTCGTGCAAGGGAGGGTGAGGGAGTAGAGTGGGAACTGTGGGAGGGCTCAACGAGTGCTGTGTGCCTCTATCAACTTCATCACAATGTATAATTATAATGCACCAATAAAATAGATAAATAAAATTGTTAAAAATGAAGACAGAAAGAGAGAGAGAGAAAAAGAAAGAAAGAAAGAAAGAAAGAAAGAAAGAAAGGAAGGAAGGAAGGAAGGAAGGAAGGAAGGAAGGAAGGAAGGAAGAAAGAAAGAATCAGAGCTAGATGGAAGAGTACTTAAATACGTTTCTATTGGCCAAATTTGGAACCATTACAGACATCACTGTGTTTAAATCCTGCCACTTCTATATGATTCTACAGAATTATAGAAGATTGTGATTAAACTTTAAGAGGAATTTTCTGTATATAAAATCATTTCAGCTAATCAATGAAGCAGTAATTATAGAACTAGAGTGTCACATTTTCCAACATTTTGGCAATTCTCTGCTGTGGTGGTGGGTGTGTGATCCTGTGTATTGTAATGTAGGGATGGAAAGGTGTGATACATTTCCTCATCCATCATAATGGTCATAGCCAACACTCCTATAACAAAAGAGAGATTAACAAAAGAAAAGCATAATGAGCTTGATTAAAATAGTGTGCAACACAGGAAACTTCAGAAATGAAGACCCAAAGACTAAGGAAAAACTATTTTTATGCTTAGGTTCAATGAAGAATGGACAGCCATATAGAAATGTGACAAAACAGACTGATCTAATGGCAATAGACTTAGGGGAGAACCAGATTCTTCTTGGCCTCTCTGTGTAGGATTCCTTCCTCCAAGGTGTGGGGCAGGGTCCTTCTGTAATGAGGGTCTTCGAGGGAGAAGAAAAAGAATCACCTCTCTAGGTTTTATGGCTTGCTTTGGGAGAGAGAAGTTCTAGTTTCTATGACCTACTCAGGGAAGAGGAATTCTGGCTTCTATGGTTTGTTTTTGGGGAGAAAGCAAGAAACGGGTAATGCAAGGATGGGAGAAAGTTCAAAGTACTCAGCACACCAAGGCACTGTACTTTGTGAATTATATTCTGAGTTGCAATAGTAGAACATTTATTAGTATATCTGGCTTGTACCTATCAGATATCAGTAAAAGTCTCCAGATATTACCAAATGTCCCTGCAGGGAGAGGTGAATTGTCCCTGCTCAAGAACAACCAATCTAGAAAATGAGCATGTGTGGTGATTTATACAACTGAGAGATAGGCAGACATTGTGTGTTCTCAGATGGAAGTACAAAACACAGTGCATAAAGTAGTCTTGCCAAACAACAAAAGTAAATAAAAATTGGATCTGATTAGCCTCTAGATCCATCAATATATGGGAAATACAGGGAACAGAGGTTCATATTAGACAACACCAGATGGACAATCAGCAAAAACCAGACTATGGGAAACAATCAGTTTCCATAACCAAGAATTATAAGACAAAACAAAAGATCTAAGAAATATAGCAAAAATTGGGAAAATGCAGCTATGACTGAATATTTGGTAAAATTAAGTGATTATTAAAATATTGGTGAAATAATATTGTGACTATTTGTAAAAGACTGTTGGAAATAGATATTGAAATACAGAGCCGGGCGTGGTGGCACACGCTTGTAATCCCACTACTTTGGGAGGCGGAGACCGGAGGATCCAGGTTCGCGGCCAGCCTCAGCTCTCTCTCTCTCTCTCTCTCTCTCTCTTTCTCTCTACCTATTGAGGCCCTCTGCAAATTCGTGAGACCCAGTTTCAAAATAAAGTATAAAAAATAGGGACGGGGGCATAGCGCGGAGGTAGAACACCCCTGCATTCAATCCCCGGTACCACAAAAAAAAAAAAAGAAAGAAATACAGTATATTATCATTACTTGCAGATTCTTTTTTTATGGTACTGGGGATTTAACACAGGGATGTTCTATCTCTGAGCTACACCCCAGTTCTTTTTTATTTTGAAGCAGGGTCCCACTAAGTTGCTGAGGGCCTCGCTAAATTGCTAAGGCTGGTCAAACCTACTATCCTCCCATCTCAGCCTCCCAAGTACTGGGATAATAGGCATTTTCCACCATTCTCAGCTTCTATTTTATTTTGAAACAGGATTTTTCTAAGTTGCTAAGGGCCTTTCTAAATTGCTGAGGCTGGCCTCGAATCTGTGATCCTCCTGTCTCAGCCTCCCAAGTACTAGAATTACGGATGTGCCAGCATGCCCGGTTTACTTGCAGATTCTGTATTTATGAATTTGAGTACTTGCTAAAATTTATTTGTAACCTTAAAAATGACACTCCAAGCACTCAGTCATTCAAGGATATGTGTAGTGAGGCAAAAACATTGAGTCCCCTGAAGTGCACATTCCCAGCTGAGGTTCGACAAGGCAATACTGCTTGCTTCCTTGTTTCAGCTCTCATACTATAAACAAATGTCCTTTTTACAATCTATTTAGTTCTGTATTTTTATGCTTTCTCTTGGTGATTTCCCTGTTTAAAATGGATCCCGGGAATAGTACTGAAGGGTTATCTAGTGTTTCAAAGCAGAAGGCTGTGGTGTGCTGAACAAAGAAAATAGTTTTTTTAGGTATGCTATAGTGCTGTTGGCCAGGAGTTCAGTGATAATGAAATAAAAATATATATCAAATAATATACATTTAAACAGGAACACACATAAAACAAAGTTTTGTGTTGATCTACTGATGGAAATATTGTGACCAAGGGCTTGGAGGAACTTAATTCTGTATTTCCCCTAGGAGCAATGGTTAAGTATTCACTAATTTAGGATTCACAGTGGCATTATAAAACATAACTACCCAAAATAATGAGAAAAGACTGTGTTACAAATGTAATTATATGACCCTTGGATTTGCGTCTGGAATGAAGAGTAATAGATGAAGGATAAATGGCAAAATATTGGTCATAGTTAATAACTTAAAAATTGAATGATGATCCTAAAAACAAATGAAAATAGAGACACAACATATCAAAATCTCTGGGACACTTTGAAGGTAGTGTTAAGAGGAAAATTCATAGCACTGAGTGCTCACATAAGAAGAACAAACAATCACCACATACATAACCTAAAGACATACCTCAGAGCCCTTGAAAGCAGGAACAGTATAATTCCAAAGCCAGTAGGAGACAGGAAATCATTAAAATCAGAGCAGAAATCAATGAAGTAGAGAACAACAACAACAACTACAAAAAATCAACAAAATCAAAGCTGATTTCTTGAAAAAAATAAAAAAATAAACAAGATAGATAAACCACCAGCCAACCTAACCAAAAGGAACAGAGAATCAACCCAAATTACTAAAATAAGAGATGAAAAAAGGTGATACTACCACAGACAGAGGATTATCAGAAACTGCTTTGAAAAACTAGACTCCGAAAAGATGGAAAACCTAGAAGAAATTGACAAGTTTCTAGACACATACAACCTTCATAAATTGAACCAAGAAGATAAAGAAAATTTAAATCGACCAATAGCAATCAAAGAGATTGACGCAGCAATAAAGAGCCTACCATCAAAGAAAAGCCCAGGTCCAGATGGTTTCCCAGGTGAATTTTATAAAACCTTTATAGAAGATTTACTCCAAATACTTCTCAATCTATTCCATAAAACAGAAAGAGATGAGACTCTCCCAAAGACATTCTATGAAGCCATCATCACATTAATACCAAAACCGAATAAAGACAACTCAAGAAAAGAAAACTACAGACCAATATTGTTGATGAACTTAGACACAAAACTTCTAAACAAAATACTAGCAATTTGTATTCAAAACCACATCAAGAAAATTACACACCACAACCAAGTCAGGTTCAACCCAGGGATGCAAGGCTGGTTCAACATATGAAAACAATCCATGTAATTCACCACATAAACAATCCATGTAATTCACCACATAAACTAAGGACAAAAATCACATGATCATTTCAATAGACACTGAAAAAGTATTTGACAAAATCCAACACCCATTAATGCTAAAAACACTGCGGAGAAGTGGAATAGAAGGAACATACCTCGACATCATAAAGGCAATACACAAGAGGCCCACAGCCAGCATCATATTGAAAGGGGAAAAACTACAAGAGTTCCACTTAAAAAACAGGAACAAGACAAGGATATTCACTATCACCACTCCTTTTCAATATAGTACTTGAGACTCTAGCCAGAGCAATAAAGCAAGAGAAGGAAACCAAAGGAGTACAAATAGGAAAAGAAGAACTGAAACTATCTCTATTTGCTGATCACATGATATTATACTTAGAAGACTCAACAAACTCAACCAAAAGAACTGACCAACAAATTCGTAAAGTGTCTGGATACAAAATCGATCTTGAAAAATCAGAAGCTTTTGTGTGTGCCAACCATAAATCCACTGAAAAAGAAATCCAGAAAATATTTCCACTCACAATATAACTGTGCTGAGCACAGGAAGGAGGGTAGGAGAGGGAATAGGGCAGGAACTGGGGGAGGGCTAAATGAGTGTTGTATACATGTATGCCTCTACCACCCTGAACCTCATCAAGATGTATAATTACAATACACCAATAGAAGAAAACATTGGATGATGAATCTTTAAGGTTTCATTGTGCTTTACTCTTGTATACATTTGAAATATTCTATAATAAAAGTGATAAAAGCTAGAGCAGATAGTGGGATAGGGATTTTAGGAGGCAGGCAACAGAAGTTTACAATTTACAAGTTAAGAAGGGCAGTTGACATTTCAGAAGGAATTAAGTGAGACAGCTGGAACAAGAGCAATCTAAGCAGAGGGAATTGTCAGTGCAAAAGCCCTGAGGCAGAGCATTCTTAATAAATCCAGGCTGAATTCCAGGCCAGGGAGCCCATGTGGCTGAAACAGAGTGAGCCAAGAGCAGACAAGGTCAGGGCAGTAATGGGGATCCAATCATGTAGGGCCTTCTAGGCTGCTATAAGGGTTGTGACTTTTGATTGGATAGGTAACCAATGAAGGATTCTGACAAGAGGAGTGATCTGATTTAAATTTTTAAATGATCATTTAGCTTCCTTACTGACTCTGGACTTTGAAGAATCTGAAATGAAAACAAAGAGACCCTGAAGAATATGTTGGAATGCACGTCATGATGATGGTGGCTAAGGCCAGAAGTGGTGGCCATGGCGTAGGAAGAAGTGCTTGGATTCTAGGTACATTTGAAAATTGAAACAATAATAGAATTTCCTGAACAGTTGGATGTGGGGTATGAGGGAAAGGAAGAATCAAGATTTTGTGCCTGAGTAGCTTCAAGGAAGAAATTTTTAATAGCTGACATGAGGGAGAGGAATTTGCTAGGGAAAAATAAGAAGTTTAATTTTTAGCATGTTAAACTTTGAGATATCTACTCAGATTCCAATAGAAAGGTCAAGAAGGAAGCATTGTAGGTGAATGTGGGGTTCAGGAAAGAGACTGGCCTACAGAATTAATGTAATGGTCATAACTTAGAGATGGTACTCAAAGTCATGAGCCTGGACAAGACCTCCAGAGGAGAGTGCAGTTGGTGTTTTGTTTTTTTCATAACACTAATCATTACTAGAAAGTCCAGTCATTTCTTGGTATCCATGGGGAACTGGTTCCAGGACCCCCGAGGACACAAAACTGCAGATGCTCAAGTCCCTTATGTAACATGACAAGATATTTGCATATAACCTATGCACATCCTCCCATAAACTTTAAATCATCTGCAGATTACTTATAATATCTAATACAATGCAAATTCTATGCAAATACTTGCTGCACTATATTGTTTAGGTGATAGTGATAAGAAAAAAATACTGTACATATTCAGTACAGATGCATTTTTTTCTAAATATTTTTGATACACAGTTGGTTAAATCCAGATGTAGAACCCACAAATACAGAGGGCCAACTGCATCTTGTTTATTCTTATGTTTCATCAGTCTCCCTCCACTAAAATGAAAATGCCATAAAAGACCCCAGCTGCCTGGCCCATTGATACATCCATGGCTCCTGAAAGAGAGCCTGGCACATAATAGGTAGTCAATGATACTCATATTAATGAACTGCTCAGCTGCTCTCCTCTAGAATGTCAGCATGCTCAATCCCAGAATCACCCACCATTTTGTCCAGTCTCTAAGTCCCTGACCCAAGACCTGATGTGGCTCAGTGGTAGAGCACTTGCCTAGCATGTGTGAGGCCCTGAGTTCCATCCCCAGCACCACCACCACCAAAAAACAAAACAAGAACAAACAAACAAAAAAAAAAAACCAGAGGAGTGATAAAACTGTTAGATCCAAGTCCTCTAGTTCCAAATCTGGAGTCAGATCCCAGAAGAATCCTTTATTTTAATCTTGCCTTCTTCTTACAAATCAACAAACCCAATTAACTGATGGCCCAATCACAGTCTATTAATTTTAAAAGCCCACTAAGAGCCACTTCTGTTTCATTTCTAATGATTTCCAAGAGATTTCCACAATCACTAACTTTGATAGTTGAGGTTGCTGAAAATCTTAGTTCATATATATCAGCTGGGACCTTTTCACCTTCAAAGCACTCTGCTCCAACTAGCCCATTATCAGATCAATATCATCTTCAAGTTTTGTCTCTATTGAAGGAAAGTAGTGAATAAGACTAGGGGTTCAAATTCACCTTCTTAGCCACTCTCCTGTTTGAATTGAACAAGATGCCCGGGCATGCCTCTTCCTACAACAAGCATTAGTGTCTGTCTGTAAAAACTCAAATAAGGTTGAAAAGTAGTTTGTTACATAGCAAGATGACCAGAGTGACTGGGAAGCCACATAGGTGAGGTGACTGGTCCACACCTGGGCAGCATCCAGGCTGATGACTGCCACACCCTCAGAACTAAGGCAGAGGTGAAGGGCCCAGGGGATAGCCTGGATTGCTGTTCTCAAACATGATTTTCACTCCAGTGTACCAAGACTGGCTAGGAGGAAAGCCACCAAGAACTAAAACTAATGACAATTAAATAGCCTAAATAGCTAAAGTCTGCAAGTCTAAATGAGAGTAGATTATCTGACCAGTGTCCACTGCACTCCTTTGTATGTGAGCCAGCATGCCCTCCTGAGAGTCTTGGCTGAGAGGTTTAGTGTCCAGTTTGGGAAGGGATATTTAAAACCCTGAGTTCAGGTTTCAGATCCTTCCCAAGTCACTGTGTAACACCTTCACCTTTATAAGCTCATTTTCTACCTCTTAATACAGTACATCAAATTAGTACCTATGTACAGTAGAGGTAGCATCTATTTTTTAGCACTGTGTACATTTTAGTGGACATGATAGGCATGCTGGACTTAGTACTGGCACATGAAATCCCTCAATAAATGAAACCATTTTCTTAACATTGTTTTTGTGGCTATTCTCACAATCCAAAAGCCAGAAGACTCAAAGGGACAGATACAAACTAAGAGCTTGAGGATTAATGAGGAGGGAGTTGGAATATAAGAATCAAGTGCTGAGTAAATTGCTAGAAAGGAAAGTTTAAATCCAAACAAACAAACAAACGAAAACACCTTTAAGCCATCAGAACTCACACCTACTGTATCATGGAAGTGGGCACCATGGTTGATGAAGATGACACAGAGGGAGAGAGGCAATCCCAAGAACATAGAATACCAAGATGCCTCCGCCATCAGAGATGACTCCACTATGTCCAGTAAAATGTTTATATGAGTACGAATAAAATCTGCCATTTGGTGTTTGCTACATATTTGGAATGTTTCACAGTTCCTTTTTTTTTTTTTTACACTACTGGGGATTGAACCCAGGAGCACTCTACCACTGAGCTGTAACCCTAACCCTTTTTATTTTTATACTGGGGATTGAAACCAGAGGCATTCTATCTCCAAGATAGACCCACAGTACTATTTTATATTTTGAAACAAGGTCTTACTAAGTTGCTGAAAATCTTACTAAGTTGCTAAGGCTGTCCTTGAACCTGTTATCCTCCTGTCTCAGCTTGCCAAGTACTGGGATTACAGGCATGCATCACCACACCCAGCAACACAGTTCCCTTTTAATACTCATAACATACCTGAGGCTCAGAGGGGCCACAGGATTGTCCTGAGACTCAAGGCTAGTAAATGATAGAGGGAGGCTGCAAACCCAGCATTTCTCTGGACACTGAACAAATACCTTTTTCAAAACAGCACATGTACTTGAAACTAATATTTCAAGCATGGCAAAGATAACTTTCAATTAATAAAAACATTTCATTAAACATTAAAATCTATTTCATGCCACATAAGAGGACTTAATAACATTACTAAAAAGATGACCTGCTAGAGACCAGGGAGGAGGGAGAGGGCTGGAGAAAGGGAAGATGTTGATCAGAGAGTGTAAAGTTTCAGTTAGACTGAAAAGTAAGTTTTAGTGATATATGGCACTGCATGCTATCCATAGTTAATCATAATGTGTTATATATTTCAAATTTACTAAAGTAAATTTTAAATGTCATCAGCACAAACAATTGATGAATTGGTGAGGTAATGAGCATGTCAATTAGTTTGACTGACTCTTTCTATAATGTATAATATATAGAGATCAAAATAATCACATTGTACCCATATATATATAATATAAAATATATATATAATATACATATATATAAAATATATATATAAATATATATATATATATAATGCAATTATTGTTTGTCAATTAAAAGTAAATAAATCAACATTTTAAAGGCTATCTAAAAGGGTTAATTAGCCAGGCATGGTGGTGCACGCTTGTAATCTCAGTACTTGGGAGGCTGAGACAGAAGAATCGCAGGTTTGAGACTAGCCTCAACAGCTTAGTGAGGCTCTCAGCAACTTAGCGAGACCCTGTTTCCAAATAAAAAATAAAATAGGGCTGGGAGTATAGCCTGGAGGTAGAAGAACCCTGGGTTCCACTCTCAGTACCACAAAAAAAGGGTTAATTAGTCATTTAAATGCCAGGACCATGGTGAATGTTGACTTTGAATCTTAAAGGGGCTACTTCTAAATTCTGAACTTGTTTTGCTTGTCTGAAACTCCTGCATTCACACCCACTAAGGCTTTCTTGTCTTTCTCATCAAAGAACAGTCTGTACTCTCCTTTCCGGACACTGCCTTTCTGTAGCTAAATAGGAATATCTAGGACCAACCCCCAGGAGCTAAAGAAACACCTGACACCATGCCAGAGGCTCATTTGCTTCTGCCCACACAGTAGCCAGGTTGATGGATGAATTTGGATGACATTCAGAATGAGTACCCGCTTTCAGAAGGACTTCTAAAGGAGCCTCTTTGGAGACAGATGCCCAAAGTACACAGATGCCCACCATGTAGAGTCATCAAAAATAATTTGAAAAGTCAGGGAGAGGAATAATGCTAACAAAGTATTTTAAAAAGAACTAACAAAAAAGAGTTCACTATCTTAAATGAATCGAAACACTGCTACCAAACAATGATACATGATCTGTAAATATCCCTGGCCAGGTAATTATACAAGACATATACAGATAAAAGACTCTACCAGATTCATCAAAGAACAGCAAAAGTTGAAGACTAAGATCCAGTTCTTTTCTCCAAAATTCTGTAATCAAACGTTGTTAACTTAAGATCATGGCAAATTTTAGTTCCATCTCTTTCTCCAAATCAGGTAGCTAATGGTTCGGAATACAAGTACAAAAACAGCTTTTCTTGACATCTTAACAAACAGAATTTCATCTTAGATCTCAAACTTTCTCTTCATTATTTTTCAGAAAATGTCCATTATAGTACATTGTCAGTGTATCAAAAATGAGACCAAGGAATAACAAATTTAAGGCTTGTCAATGATATCAAACATTACACCAACAATCATTTTCTGAATAAATGTCATGTGCTAGACACCTACAACATGGTCCCTGCCCTCAAGAAGCTTCTAAAGTAGGAGTATAAACATACCAAAAAAGATTTGTTAAAAAAAACTAATGGCTTTATGTCTGATGAATTAAGGGGGCTGCACATAAAATTTAAATTGAGGAAGATGTCAGGAAAGACAGTGCAGAGATGACAGGATTATTCAGGATGAGATTAAAAGTCTTCTACTAAGTAGGTCCCAGTGTCATGACTTCTGCCAATGAGACCAAAGATAATCATTTTGTGTGTGTGTGTGTGTGTGTGTGTGTGTGTGTGTGTGTGTGGTGCTGGTGAGTGAACCCATGGGCATTCTATCTCCAAACTACTCCCCCAGCCCTATTTTCTTTTTATTTTGAAATAGGGTCTCAAGAGGTTGATGAGAGTCTCACTACTTGTTGAGACTGTCCTCAAACCTGAGATCCTATCGCAGCCTCCCAAGTACTGGGATTACAAATGTTCATGACCACACCCAGTTAATCATTTTTAAGAGCGCTGTGTAATGTGATTTGTCTGCATGTGCTAACATCATTGATAGTAAATAATTATGTGCCATAAATGTCATTGACTGATAAGAGGACATTAGTGTTTCTGTAGCCTGTAGTCAATGTGTTTGCTGATTGGCTCATTGATGAATATTTGCATTAACTTTTTTCTTTAAGTGCTGGGGACTGAACTCAGGGGTGCTCTACCCCCAAGCTATACCCACAGCCCTTTTTATGTTTTATTTTGAAACAGGGTCTTGCTAGGCTTCCAAGGTTGGCCTCAAACCTATGATCCTCCTTTCTCAACCTCCCAAGTACTGGGATTACAGGCGTGCACCACTGCACCTGTATTGCAAAAACTCTTTAATGTTAATTTCCTCTCCTAGAATTGTACCCACTCCACCACATTATCCCAGTGAATGACACTACCATAACCCAAGACAAAAACCTACATGTAATCCTGACACTTTATCTCTCTTCCTCTGTAATCCCACATCAAATCTGCTCTCCAAATTCACTCCTACCCTTAGTCCTGGCCACCAGCACCCCAGTCTTGACCAACAGCTTTTGCCATCCTCCACCACTCTAGTTTAATTAAAAACATCAGCAAGATGGGATGTTTTCAAAATTCAAATCTGATTGTGTTCTCCTTGATAAAACCATCACTAACTGCTCATTTATAAAAGATCCTCAACGTGGCCCCAAAGTCCTGCCTGATCTGGCCACTTCAGGTCGTACCACCTTCCTTCATTGAGCTCTAACCCCCTGGGATTCTCCACATTCTCCCAATTAACCCAACTCCCTCCTATCTCAGGGCCTTGCACATCCTCTTCCCTTCTCGGGTCCCACCCGAAAGTGACGCGGACTGACAGGGAAAAGTGAGTGCCGACAAGCTCGAAAAAAACCACGAGCCTGGAGATATTGTCGAGCAAAATCTCGTTTATTTAGGAAGACAGGGCAGTTTTAAAGTGAAACCCATAAAGGAACCCCCGGGCAGTAGGGTGTGGCCCAATGGCACGCGACGGGTCGGGTCATTACGCCCCCTATAACCTATCATAGGCAGAGGCACACGGAAGGAGGTAACTACCTATCATAGACCCTCCTGAGGCTAGGTGGGGCTATCCGCGGGACCTCCCTCTGAGGGGGTCCACCATGCCATCTTTGCTACTGATATGCTGAATCACTGAATCGCTGCCACGTGGAAGAGGCCCGGTACTCTAGAGCAGGCCTCTGCTAGTTCACCAGGCCCTTTCATGGCACCGGGTAGAGGGCCCAGCATTCCCTCTTCCTGGAAATCTTCTGCCCACCCCTCAGATCCATTTTAGACTTCAGCTCAAATTTCACATCCTAAGAAAAGCCTTCTCTGGGCCGGTGGTGGCGCACGCTTGTAATCCCAGTACTTTGGGAGGCGGAGACCGGAGGATCCGGGTTCGCGGCCAGCCTCAGCTCGCGCGTGCTCGCAAGCGAGTGTTCTCTCTCCTTCCCTCCCTCCCTGTCTCTCTCTCTCTCTCACTCTCTCTCTCTCTCTACTTAGTGAGGCCCTCCGCAACTTTGTGAGACACGGTTTCAAAATAAAGTATAAAAAATAGGGCCGGGGGCATAGCGCGGAGGTAGAACGCCCCTGCGTTCCATCCCCGGTACCACAAAAAAATAAAAAAAATAAATAAATAAAAAAAAAAGAAAAGCCTTCTCTGATTCTCAATAGTAAGTCTTCTCTTTTTACCCCATTATTCTTCCCACCTCTCCCCATTTAGCCTTCTCTCAACTCAGTACTGTTTTATCATTGAAATGTAAACTCTTAAGGGCAGAGATTGTCTTTCTTGACCGCCAATTACAGCTTATAATTATATTACAAGTCATTATTGGACAATGTCTATTCTCACCCTCACCAGACTATAAATGTCATAAATTCAGGAACCATATCTAGTTCACAGCATGCCTGCAATAAACCAATATTTACTGAATCACTTCTTTCCCAACATGTACAAAATGATAAAAGCCCATGGCAAGGTCATATATTTTCATTAAAATATATAATTTCCAATGTTCTATCAGTAGGTAGTCAGTAAAAGGTGTTAAGATCAATGATGAGTGTGTATGAGGAGGGCCTCTAGACTGAAAAATGTCTTTAGGTAAAAGAAAAAATTGGGAGATGTAGAAAAAGTACAGGGCAAGGATCAGAAAAAGTAGGTTGATCCCCCTTCTGTAACCTACAGGCTGTGTGATTTTAGGTTCTGTCACTTCACCTCTCAGTTGGCTTCTCATCTATAAAATTAGAAATAATTCTATATTTATATTCTATATGTAGAATAATATTCTATAATCATAGAAAAAACACCTGCCCATCTCAAGTGATGTGCTGAAGGAGAGACTTCTATGTCAAAGGAAAAGAACTCTACAAAAATAGTAGACCATTATCACATAGCCATGGTTTTTATTCCCCCTGTTTAAGTATTTCAAAGAATTTGCCTCTGGGGACAACTCTAGATCTTTTTTCCCATTGCAGAGCTGAAGGAATTCCTCAAAGACAAATGAATTATCTAGTTCAACAGTCTGGGTCTGACCAAAATTTTCAGCAAATTACCAAGCCTGGTGGAGGCTCTCCAGAGGGAAGACATAACTTAACAGGACATTACCCTTTCCTTGCATCCAAGAGTGATTGGTGAATATAGTTTCTGAAGGTGGACAAGCTAAATCTTGCTGACCTCCAAATTAATGCATCCTTTGGAAAACAGTATGCTATTATTGAAACACAGTCAAGAGGAAGAAGATGCCCTTAAAAGAGGTTCACAAACTCAAATGCTTACAAGGGCAGGAAGATAACATAAAAAGGAAAGGCAGCCAGAGTGAGGTCTCCAGCACACTAGAGACATGGGATCAACCCAGAGAGTTCAAACCAGAAGGAAACAGGATGCCATTAATAATGATTTGAGGGTGGCATTAACCAGGATGACCCAGGCAAACTAAGCTATATCACCCTAATTATCCAGGGTGATCTTTCCCCCAATGGCTCACCCACTGCTCAGCTCCAGTGGATGTGGGACTACCAACCTACTATTGGTAGATTTTCCCATTTTTTAAGAGAATGCACACATTTGGGCTTTATGTGAAATATTTTAATTTCAAATGTTAAAACAACTTCTCCTGCTGTTTCTTCTTCTTCTTCTTTTTCTTCTTCTTCTTCTTCTTCTTCTTCTTCTTCTTCTTCTCCTCCTCCTCCTCCTCCTCCTCCTCCTCCTCTTCCTCCTCCTCCTCCTCCTCCTCCTCCTCCTTTTTTTCTTTCTCCTTCGCCTCCTCATCCTCCTCTTCCTCTTCCTTTTCTTCTTCTTTAACACTGAGTGTGCCACACAAAACATATCTTTTCGGCAGCCAGCTAGTGACCTCTGTCTTTCAGGATTTTTTTTAATCATTATTCACCAACATTGCTATCTTCAGGACTATTGTTCTCCAAAGAGATGTGTGTCTGTCTGTACCACCATCTGCCACAGAGAGAACCTTTGGTGAATGCATTAATGAGCACACATATACTGAGCACCTGCCATCCATCCGTCACATACATTATTTCATTCAAATTACCCAACATTATGAGAAAGGAATGCTTCCTGTCCTACTATACAGAAGAAAAATCAGAGGCTCAACTTTCCTGAATGGCAGACCTGAGATACAGTCATTCATTCTTCACAAGTAACAAGTTTATAGGAACTTAAAAGGATAAGAACCAGAAGTTGAGGAAAGGGAAAAAGTATTAAAGCCAAAATGAAAGGAGTAAGAGAGAAATATCCCTGACTATCTGGCACATAATAGAGTCTCAATATTTGTGGAATTAGTGAATGTGTTTGTGAATTTGCAGTTGAGGTTTGGGCATCTTTTGTGTGAAAAGGTTGACACACCTGCATTTGAACATTGCCTTCACCATGTGTGAATATTGGTAGACATTGGTAGACATTTCTAACCTCATTCCCTCATCTGTAAAATGGACACAACATCTACTTGGTTGTCTGTGTTAAGGAATAATGGGAATACCTGTGAGACACCTGGCACAGTGTAGGGCACATAGTGAAAACTCAATGAATATTTATTTCTTCCCACTTCTCTTGGGAGGAAGGGGAAACATCCCTTGTTCTTTTTCTAATGATCTTATTAGTTTTCTACAAGGGCATTTTACCTCCATCAAAGTTATCTCTATCCCATTTTTCCTTCCTCACTGCTATCCCAAGAACTGAGTCTGGCTTGCCCCTAACAGCAGGTCTTCTCTTCCTTCTTTCTCCCAGGAAGTCTCTTTTCCCTCCAATCCTTTGCCTCTGAGCTGGTGAAAGAAGAGGAGGTTAATATTCTTTGGTCTTTCCACTGTTACTTTCAGATTAGGGGTCAACAGCCTTCATTCAGCTGTGAAACTACAAGCTCTTCATGGGCCAGTCTGTATTCCCCCTCATATTGGTGGGATCTCCAGCCTAGCCTGGGGTCTAGCCAATAGTAGACCATCACTGGCCACCTGCTGAGTGGGTGAACTTGCCTTACTAACTATTCAAATCTCACCCTTGTGAGTCCCATTTATGCATCTAACCAAAGCTCATAGGATAGATTTAGAGTTGTCCATTAACTACAGAGATGGCCAACACTAATGTATGATTAATAGGCACTCATCCAGTTCTTAAGATTATTATGTGAACAAATAAAAGGAAATTTTAACAAATTCATCTTTCTTTCTTAACTATTTCAGATGGACTGATTTATGGACATAATGGGCAGGTAAAGAGAGTTTAACCATTTGCTAATATCCATCATAAAAGTGCGTTTGACTAAGGAATGATTGCATTGAAAGTCATGAACATCTTATAAAGGCAATTTCACTGTCGGCATTTATTTCATGGAGAAAAGCCATTAAAACCACTCTGTGGAGAATGGTTAGAGAAACCAGGTACATTCATTTAGAAAGACTGAAATGCTACTCATATTCATAAAACCCCAGAAGAACCTTACACTCTTCCAAGGAGGCAGAGGTCTATCAGACATGTCCTGCCTCTGCACACCCAGGACATGGCTCTAGTGAAACCCTTCTGATATGAAGCCCCTTCCATATTTTCAGGGTCACAACTGTGTGGCAATGCAAGTAACTCAAAAGATACTCACTGCTCCTCAAATGTTACTTCCATTTGGCCTCTTAACATGTCACTATAAAACCCATGGGGTCAATGATCATGTTTTGGTCAAGGTGAGAACTAAAGCAAAATTGTAAATGTCCTTTGTTTAGGTTTCCTGAAATTGGGACAAAAATACCAGTAAAGCCCCATTAAGACAGACATGTCACTGGAATAATTAACATCTCAGTTCACACACGAGGCCCATCTCTTTCCTCCTTGCACAGCAACAAGGCACTGATCTGAGGGCCCTTGTTGGCTGAGCAAACAGGGGTAGAACAGGAGCTGCCAAAAAAATTCCCAACATGATACAGGCAGACAAACAAACCTGCAGTACTGAGCATATGGCCAGGGATGGGGAATCCCTGAAAGGGGTTTGAGTCAATGGCCTCCCACACATTGGAATATTGTTTCAATATGGCTGTGGGGCATCATTTCCCATCACTGTGCTATGGTGCGTACTGCCCAGTAAGTATCCAAACCCACCAGCTGACAGAGGGAGACACGGGGGCTGGGAGGCAGCCACTGAGGCATCATCCAGCACATCTCAGAGGCCTGTGTGGAGTCCAGAGCAAGGCACACTGCATAATTTGGGGGACTAAGTTGCTGCAGGTCTTCACTGGCCTCAATCCTCCTGTCTCAGCCTCCCAACAGCTAGCATTACAGGTCCAGGGGGAAACACACTAAGTGCTGTGTGCATGTGTGTTCCTATCACTCTGTACCTCATTATGATGTATAATTACAATGAACCAATAAAAGAATGTTAAAAAAAGAAACATTATCATGAGGGAATACTAGGACTAAGCCAGGTCAGTAAGATGAATAAGATTCCCAGAAGGAAAAGAGAAGACCAAAGATGTAACCATCACACCTCCTCCATAGCAGAGCAGCAGAGAAAGTAGATAGGGAAGTCCAGGGCCATAAGCCACATCATGCAGTGATGTTCTGCCTATCACAAGCCCTGCCCCCAACTCTCTGCTTCCTAGAGACAAGTTATAAACATTTGTGTTTCAAAGATTTTATCAAGACAGAAGCAAAACTAAAATAAAGTACCAGGGCACCCTATCATGGCCATATCAAATATCAGATCATATACGCCCCTCACCTCCACCCTGACATCTCCCTACACCCCCTCTGTAAATCCCCATCCCCCAAGGTTATAGAATCTCAGACATTTTCAGAACAGTTGAGCTGTCTCATCTTCTGACTTTTCCCCAGGAAAAAGCAAACACAGATTCTCAAGTGCTACTACAACTGACGTGGATCCCCAGGCCCCTGCCGTGTTGACAAAATTCTACAGGCGCAAATGATCTTGGTTAGAAAGAGCCTGGTTATTGTAATTCTCTATTAGTGACATTTTCCAATTTATGCTGCGTTTCGATCACAGCGTTCCTCTGACAGAAGTGTGTTCTGATAGCAAACTGTTTCGTTCGCCTTAGGGGGAAACACAAACACAAAAGCCTGCACAGGGATACAGCCTAAAAGGTTGACTTTCATTTACTTCTATTTTCGGAGCTCATAGCGCTATAAGCTCCAGCATTAAATTTTAAGCATTTGATGCAGGAGGATCAAGCGGAATCCAGAGAAGCGTTCAGCTTCATTGACTGCTGGTCTCTCTATCATTTTCAGCAATAAAAAGAGAGGTATCACTTGAAGAGAACATTACTCAGAATGTATGGCATCTATTTCCAGAGATTTGTGAAATATCATTAACAAATTTTAGAGTGTACAGGCATGTGACCCTCAAGAAGGTCAATATTCACTGGAATGTTATTTGCTGTTGTGATAGAAGTTAAATCTTATTTTAACTACCAACAGAGATCGAAAAAGACTATAATCTCTTTGAAATTACTATGTTTAGGATGAAATCCACTTAATAATGCAAGTTAATATCATAGTATTTCACATTAAATGAAGCCATAATCGGTGTTTTATTGTTAGGCATTGTGCCTGATAAATTGTTGACATGATATAGAGTAGTCATTAGAAATGCCTTTTTGCTCTCTTAGTCCTTCAAGTAATAGAAATTCGAGGGACTCATTTAAGAGTATAATACAGTTTCTCTAGTTGTCTAGCAGAAGCTCCTTTTCTGTGAATGTTACAAGGCTGATACATGAGAAATTAGTTTTTTGGGGGAAAAGAAGAATGATGATATCGTGAGAAGAGCATAATGGTATTTTGCCTTTGTTTAATGTCTCAGAAGTTTTTTGCTCATTCACTCAATGAGTATTTCAGGAGCCCCTATTATTAGGTGGATGGTAGTGGACAAACCTAACCATTCCCTGTTTCTATGGAACAAAAATCTTCTACCAACTTTGTTTCTTCAAAGCAGAACACGTGTTGATACCCATTGGCTCAGACTCATTGACTCCCCTTTTTCATTGTATACTTGGAACAGAGCCTCACTGGAGTTCCTGAAAGGGGGTGCTTCCTGGAAGGACACACAGGATCTGGTGGAACCCCAGAAATAGTACTAGGCATAGCCGGGCTCCCCAGGACCTGTGACTGGACCCAGGCCAGCCATAAATGTTTGCAGGTTGATTTTGCTCTTCTTTACACTCAGATTCAGGCATCTCTGAGACTCAGCCACTCTCTGCTGACCTGCTCTGCTCTTGTCTTGCTGACACATGTTAATAGCAGAGAGGTAGGGGAGGGTAGTGGTTAGCAAGCCAACTCCAGAGCCACAAAGGCCCAGTTTAAATGCCAGCTCCACCACTGCTAGCTGCGTGGTCATAAAGATGTCAACTGACTTCTTTGTGCCTTAGTTTCTTCATCCACAAAGTAGAAATATCAATAGAATCTATCTCAAACCATTGTTGAAGTATTCACTGACATAAGTCATATAAACTTAGTACTGTACTTCTCAGACAATAAAAGTTATGACTATAAATGCTGACATAGGATCTAACAATATTGTTTGAAGGGTTTTCCATGTATTAATTCATAGATTCCTTACAACAAATCTATGATGAAAATAGTTATCTTCATTTTACTGACAAGACACCAGAGCCTTAAGGAAGTTAAATTATGGATGATCACTCAACTAATAAGAATCCATATCTATTTACTCTCAAACCTGTGTTTGTAATGACTGCACTAACATTTAGTCCTGTCCTTGAATCTGTAAGTCATTTCTTGACCTCAGAGTTGCTTGATTAAAGTCCTCCTAACTTCTGCTCACCATGACCTCTCTTGGCCCTGTTTCTACCTCATGACTGAACCATTTCCTATTTCAAATTTCACATCATCTTTTTGTTTGTTTTCTTCATGGTTTTATTGGTGTATTGTTAATTTTATATCACAATGAGATTCAAAGTGATACATAAATACATGCAGACATCACTTGGTATATTTCCCTCCATATCCCATCCCATCACCCCATATTTTCATGACAAATCCCCTAGAAATTTGATGGTCTGTCTTAAAACAGGTGTCCGCCCTGGGACAGTTTTCTGTGACTCTAGGCAGTCAGGTTATTTGATTTAAAACAGCACCAGACAGAAAGGACTAAGAGCAGGGCAGGCAATGTGTTTGACCTTTCTAACGTACCCATTCTACAGATTAAGAAATCAAGGTTTTAAAAAGTCTAGAAACTAATCCTCTTAAATTTTGCTATACATAGGACTCCAATATGTTGTGTTTTTTTTTGTTTTTTTGTTTGTTTTTTTTTACTCTGAGACCAGTGAACTATCCATATTTCCTCTTGGATATTTCTCTCTATGCATAGAGAGGCCATATTCTTCCTGGCTTGGAGCCATCACTGTACTCAAAATGACTGTAGTCAAAATTATATTCAACAGTAGCAAATGAAAAGAAGATAATTGGGGAATATTCCATATCCTGGAGCTTAATCTACAATAAAATTACTTTGTTCAGCTAAATACAATAAATTATTTCTCTAGTAAACATTTGCTCTTTTCCCCTCTTGATTCCTATATCAAGATTTCCCACTTAGGTGCTAAGGAGAGAAAATTTTCAGAGCCCCATAGACTCAAAGATCTTGCCAGTTCAAACATTACCAGATGCCCTGGGGTGGGGGGGTGAGGGTGTGGGTGGAGGTAGGGTAGGGATTGGAGTAAACTAAGACTCCAAGAATACTCAGCAAAACTTCAATGTTTAGAAAAGAAAAATGATGATTTATGAGTGGGAGTGGGGAACTGGACAGTATGATACAATCCTTTTCCCCATTCCACAATCAGGAATTTTATATACTAATTGATTCTCCATAATGAATTTTAACTTAATGTCTGTACCTTTCTCCCAGTCCTGCAGACAATATTCTGATCTTTATGCTTTTAATAGTTTTGGATTAATGTTCACAAATAGAAGCCAGCTATTGGAAATTGAGAACAGAGCATCACACTCGTTTCCTTGGAACACAAAACTATTCCTTAGCTATCCTCGGGCCTTGTGTCCTGGTGACACCATGTCCATTATGTTGAAATATTGACTGAGACTTGTCCTCTGCTGGAAGAAACAAACAAATGCTTCTACTTAAGAAACTCAAGAAACATATCTTTTGCTGACAAGTAATGATTGCAACACACCAAGGAGATCACGATTTAACAAATGGTTTCCAGCAATCTCAAGGGAAGCACGAAGAATGTATTAATGACTTTTCTAATGGCCAAATGCTACTTATCAAATGGCCCAGAGGCAATGTAGTCTAACTGAAACTGCATGCCCCTGAGAGTCCAATGACCCTGAGTTCAAATTCTTCCTCTGTCATCACTAGTTTCTCTTTCAGAAGTTTAGTTTCTTCATCATTAATAATGATGTATTTAGAGCTATCACAGAATTGTTGTTAAGAATGTATATAATTTATTAAAATGCTTGTAGAGAAGAATAATTGAATAAAGGTTATTTTCCTTCCTTTCCTCATGAAAGGCTCTATAAAACAAAGTTCAATTACAACAGGGAAATTTGGCATTCATAATAATTATATCTAATCTCTGATTGTATTACCTAGCACAGAGCTATAAGCCTCTTGAGTCCTAAGAGAAGTTATAGGATAACAGTTCTAGCTCAGCTTACTCAAAAGCTGATTTCTTTTGAACCTCTTCATTGATTAAATAAGTAAGGTAAGTGAGAATGTTTCTGGACACCTGTCTACTAGTTGAGAGGAAAAATTTCATCTAGATACTGTTCTGGGCCATCTGCTCATTCTGTTCCCAGCACACCCACCCCTCACTCTTCCAAACAGCTCTGCAAAGGGTGGAGAAGCTGAAGTCTTTGAAGAAAGATCTGATGCTGGCACTCACCAAGAATTTTCATAATTTGCATCTAGGAAATGCTTATAGCAATAAACTTAGATAATTAACTAACTTGGCATTGCTTAAAGTCCTCAGTGCAAAGAATTAATTAAAGGCAGCAATTAAAGTGTTTGCAAGGGATAAATTGGGGTGAAATAATCACAGCTGAATTGAACAGATTGGAATATAGATGTGTCAGGGCAGAGTTGTCTAAGAAATGTCTCTAACCCCTGGGAAAGCAGATTAAATTACCACTTTAGCATTTTCTTCTGCCTTTAATTTGGTGATGGCACCCAGAGTCACGAGGTAAGATGACAGGCAGGGGCTCTCTCCCATGGGCATGGACATGACCATCACAGTAGAATTACAGGAGAGCTTCCTCTGAATATGAAACATGTCTTCGAGACACTAAATTTGTAGTAAGAGATATATCCATTAACTCTTTTAGAGCTCAGAAGTAGTAATTCTTACTCATTACAAAAGAAGTCAGTTGGAAAGGAAGTTGAGTAGGAAGTAAAATAATCCATTCACTTTGCCAGTAAGGTCCCATGATCTTATTAGTCAATGACTTTGAAGGGAGAGAAGAATGTGGAGAATTAGGAATCTTGGGAAAGAAAAGAAAAGTAAGTACAGTCTTGACATTGTTTTATCCAAAACAAATCTTAAGGTAGGTAATTAGGTTACAATTGCATGATATTATTCCAGCCTCAGGCAGTAATCTACAAAAAAATCCACTGCACCATCAATTCAGCTACTGAATGCTCTTCATAGATGAGGACAATCAAGTGGCCAGTCAGGCATCCCACTCTGAGGGGGCATCCAGCCACATGGTATTCCAGGGCCTAGTGCAGGAAGGAGTTTCCTGAGTAACTTAATCTTCCCTTGGCCTTGTCTGATCTGATCTGGGTCTGAAGGAGTTACTACAGAGGTCTGCCTTGTCATTCAGCACACACTGCCCAGAAGCATCAGACAGACTTTCACACCCACACAGACCTCAGAGTCAGCTTTGCCAACAAGAATCCCAATTCTCCACTGCTCTTCAGATGAGGGAGTTTATGGACTTCCCCTGGTTGGAAGAGCCTCACTAGGTAATGAGAGGGAACATTTCACCCTGTAAGTCCTAAAGAGATTAATAGTAATTCCCAGTTTCCTCATCAACTCCATCAGGCAAATTAATTTCCTGCTTCATGTAACGCTCATATTCTTTTAAAGTTGGCCTGTATTATACTTTCTTCCCAATAGATTTACTTGTTATTGGAGGAAGGAGTGAATTCTTCCACTGCAGGGTAGGAAAACATTCCCCAGTATGCTGCCTAGGAGCCCAGGTTACTTTTGCATGACTGATAAACAGTTGATTTTGTTTTTGTTTGTTTGTTTGTTTGCCAACCAAGAGCATGGATGCCACTTATTTCACATTCATTGAGTAAACAAATATTTATTTGTTGCCCTCCTACTTCAGGCCTCGTATAATTTGTGTGTGTGTGTGTGTGTGTGTGGTACTGGAGATTGAACCCGGGGGCATTCTACCTCTGAGCATCACTCCCAGCCCTATTTTATTTTTTAATTGGAAACAGGATCTCACTAACTTGTGAAGGACCTCAGTAAGTAGCTGAGGCTGGCCGCAAACCTGCAATCCTCTTGCCTCAGCCTCCCAAGTACTGGGATCACAAGCATGTGCTACCACAGCCGGCTAATGTTTTTTTAATTATCCAAAATTAAAAGCATTTACAAGGCATTGTGAAATTTATTATCCTTTTTAGAGCAACTGGAGATGTGGTAGAAGTACACAAAAGTACAACAGGGAAGAGGACTATTCTTTTGGAGAGTATTCTAGAATTAAACAGCACATGTGTTTTATTATGGGAGATAATCAATCCCTGAGACTGGATGGCCCATGTCAAGTCACAGTCACATAAAGTGTTTGTGCCCTGTTCAACCACAATGCAATTAACCAGTGGCTACCTTTATTGAGCTTCTACTACACATCCAGCACTATACAGATTTTACTCACTGAGGCCCTCCCAGAAATCACTGAAAGAAGGAATTAGAGGTAAAGGGTTAGGGTTAGGGTGTCTTTTGCACACCAACACAGCATGTTAACTGTAGAAGAAAATTTAAAGTTAACTAATGCCCCCAATACCAAAGCTAGTTCATGTTATAAATGGACACTACCTGACAAAAACTTACATTCTATA
>PVJS01007411.1:24939-56339 GCA_004027185.1 Glis glis
TTTTTTTTTTTTGCGGTACTGGGGATTGAACCCAGGGACGTTCTACCTCCGCGCTACACACCCGGCCCTATTTTTTTTTATACTTTATTTTGAAACCAGGTCTCACGAAGTTGCGGAGGGCCTCACTAAGTAGAAAGAGAGAGAGGGAGAGAGAGAGAGAGACAGGGAGAGAAAGAGAGAGAGAGCTGATGCTGGCCACGAACCTGGATCCTCCAGTCTCTGCCTCCCAAAGTACTAGGATTACAAGCGTGCGCCACCATGCCCAGCTGTGAGATCCTATTTCAAAATAAAAAATAAAATAGGGCTGGGGGTGTAGCTCAGAGGTAGAATGACCCTGAGGTAATCCCCAGTACCACACACACACACACACAAAATAAGTCAAAAATATAGGACAATTATGCTAAGTGTAATGTAGATATAAAGATGAGTATATTAATTTTAATAATTTATTTTAACATTCAAGGAGCTTCCAATCTCTCATGGAAGTGATATATGAACCTTCTCATAGCATAAGACAAAAGAAGTATAAACAAGGAGTTGGTAGGAACAAGAAGATTAGCTTGAGATGATCAGGAAATGCATTTGAGCTGTGCCTTGAAGAAGATCAAGTATTTTAACAGATGCAGAAAGAAATTTTTTTACGAGAACGTAGGGCATGTGTCCTGGAAACACGGGGGCACATGACCCACTTCAGGAATGTAAGTTGTTTGGTGTGGCTGCAGCATGTGAGAATGATAAGGAGTACAGTGGGAGACGATGTCCAGAGAGCAGGTGAAGGCCCGATTGCAGAATGAGTCTAAGGTCTGCCTTGGAGGCAATTGGGAGCCATTAATGACCTTTAACTGCAATAGTCATTATTGGATGTGTATTTCATAAATGTAAATTAGAAAATAGAAATTGGAGGAAAAACTTGAAAATATACAGATGACAGCCTGGGATGCCAGTTATGAGCCTATGACAAAAGCGTAATCTGAGATACTAAAGTTAATGGCAGAGCAGAAGCAAGGGGGGAGCTGAGAAACACTTAACAGGCAAGATCCAACCACAAACTGAAGATGACACTATATTGTCTAGCTTAAGTGCTAGGAAGAGAAGATTTGAAGGCAAATATAAAGTCACTGAAGAATCAGTTTCAGGTACAAAATATAAACAGCATACATAGTCTTTTGGGGGAAGCAAACCCTGTGAGCTGAGGCCAGTAATCAAAAGTCCCCCAGAATTAACCAAAATGCCATGGCTGAAAGGGTGAGGATAAGAAAGAAGGAACTTTTTTTTCTAGCTTTCCTACTGCTAAAGTTTCATTTTATGCTAAGTTTGCTCAGCTTTCTGATCAGGTGTTTTGTTTTCCATATGTTATTGAACTCCCACATCAAAAGTAGAATGCTGAGATTTCCTTACCCCCACAGTGCTGTAGAATATTAATTCCAAAGAAGTAGTGATGACTTAAATTTATAAAAGACCTTATACTTTTACAGCACTCTAAAGCTCATCACTCATTCATTCAACAAATTCTTCTGGACCTCATCTACCATGGGAAGTAACCGCAGTGATAGAAGTGCGTGCCCTGGAGTCAGGCAATGGGGTTAAGTCCTGCTTGCCCACACACTCACTGTGTGACCTTGGGCAGGTCTCTTAACTCTTCTGTGCCATTTTCTCATCGCATCTATAAAATGTGAATGATCACAGTATTGGGATGATGCCTGAATGAGTTAATTCATGTAAAGCATTGAGAAAAATGCCTGGCATTGTAAGTGTTCAATATGCTTCATTATTTTCTATAGTGCACTCTAGTGAATGCATATAGGTAGCCAAGAGGTGTTTTAATTTTATAATCTTTCATTGTTTTGTGGTGCTTGGAATTGAACCCAGGGAATTACACATGCTAAGCAAGCACTCTATCACTGAACCAATTCCCCAGTTTCCTGAGGGGTATCTTTATTTATTTATTCATTTATTTATTTCTTTTTTGGCAGTACCAGGGATTGAACCCAGGGGCATTCTACCTCTGAGATACACCCCCCAGCACTATTTTTTATTCTTTATTTTGAAACAGGGTCTCACTAAGTTGCAGAGGCCTCACTAAGTAGCTGAGGCTGGCCACGAACCTGGATCCTCAGTCTCAGCCTCCCAAGTACTGGGATTACAAGCATGCGCCACCACGCCCGTCTCCTGAGGGATATCTTTAAAGGAAGCAGATGGAATATAGATAAAAATTATATGTTTATGGTGTACTGCATGATGTTTTGATACATGTATATTTTGTGGAATGGTTTAGTTGAGCTAATTAATATATTCATTGTGTCACATACTTTTTTGTGGTGAGAATACTTAGAATCCACTTTCTTAGCAATTTTCAGGTATGTTACTAGCTATGGTAACCATATTTTAGAGTGGACCCCTTAACTTATTCCTCCTATCTAAATGAAATTTTGTATCCTTTGACCAATATCTCCTCATTCCCTCTCTCCAACTTGGTAGTCCTTGGTAAGGAGTCATTGGCTTATTTCACTTAACATAATAGCTTCTAGATTGATGAACCATGGATGCATGTTGCTGCAAATGACAGAATTTCTATCTTTTTAAAGGCTGAATAGGATTCCATTGCATGTATACACCATATTTCCTTACCTATTCATCCACTGATGGACTCTTTAATTGATTCCATTTCTTGACTATCGTGAAAAGTGTTGCCATGAATATGGAAGTGCAGATATACTGATTTTAATTCAGGTTATTTTTAAAACAAATTCTCAAGAACTTAGTTATATACCTTTGTACCTGATCACAGTACCCCTCCCTCTCCACCACCACTGAAGTACTTAGAATAGTACCTGGAATAAAGTGGGCACATCCAATAAATATTTTAATATATTTATAATGTGTCCAGAGAGAGATATGCTAATAAAATGTCAGTGGGATTTGAAAAGAAAGTTTTCATTTAGTTGGGGAAATCAGGTGCCCTTCAGATGGCCCCAGAGGAGGGTGCACTTGGGTTGCATTAGGTGAATAAGTGAGATTTAATGTTTGTCATGCACCCCCACGATAGGGAGATAGGTAATTTACAGGTGGCACTTTGCTGCAACAAAGCATGAAGGTGAAGTGGGTTTTTCAAGGTCATGGTACTAGTAGCAGCACCAATGGGCTAGAAACTGAGTGCACCCAGCTTCCTGGCCAGCTTCATCTGGTTGGGGTTGCATAGACCCTGCAGCTTCAGAGATAACCTATTTAGATTGTTTGGCCCTTGTAATATATTATGGACTATAAACAGACTGATTAAAGGTCCTGTCCCACGGCCTCTGAGTAAATGAAGGTTGCACACACCATGTTCAGGCATCTGCTTTGCAGCTTTCACTGGCGATGAAGTTAAAGCCCAGCACAGAGCAGATGGACCATTTCCTGATTCTGGCAGGACACATTAGGCTCCCCTACCACATCCTGGAGATGCCAACACCAGCAGCAGGGATAGGAAAGCTTGACCAGCATCTCAGAGCGCACCTTCTCCTCCTTGACGGGCAGTGTCAGTAGTCACTCCACCTGGGGACAGAAGACGTCCCTGGGTACCTGCAAAGCACAGGCACCCAACAAATGCTCCATGAAAGAGCCAGACATTTCAAAAGTAAAAAAGCTTCACAATAGCCACTGGAAGAAAAATCATGCCGTGAGCATCTTCACACTTATTTTACAGTTTGGCATTATTTTTATTTTCAATTACATACTGGGAGTGAGAAACACCCTCTAAAAGCTATAATGTATTCAGATTTTTGTTTAAAGTTTAATAGGCACAGGGGAAACTATTATCTAGTCTTTTAGTTGAGATCATTTCAAAACCAAAAAACTTTAACCCTAGTGAGGCCCTAGTCACTTTTTAGTATAAGTCAATAAAGCAAAATGTGAATGACATTGCTCTGGTAGTTTTGGTTTTGCCCAAACAACTTCAGAAAGTAATGAATTTGGGGGCAGGAAATGAGATTATTTGAGAGACAAATCTTGATATTTTCTAGGTTACATGTAGGAAGCTCTCTGGGTTACTATTCTTTCACTTTTGTTAATCCTTAGCTGTTGGGAATTTGGCAAATATAACTTCTTGGCATAACTGTACCACGCACAACACAACTTTCTTCTGAGTTCTACCCAACACAAAGACAGAGGCACACCCAAACTTAGCCTCATGCCTAAACAATCCTATTTCAGGTCACTCAAGGCAAGTGTGGGGGAAGAAATTTTACCAGAGATAGGATGAGTAACACAAGAGTGAAAAGGGAAAGCATTTACAAATCCGTTGCCACAACAATACTCTGTTGGGGCTGGGGCTCAGGCAGTGCTGGCAAACTGTCTAGCTGAAAATTTTGTGTATTCAATCAACCCAATACCTTGTTTTATGTGTGTTTCTATTTCATTACACATTATTTAATATATGTTTTTCACAAATAATGAATTATAAGCATTGTCTGTTTATGATAATACCCTAGCCAAAAACAGTTTAACATTTTCCTGACTGGATAATGTAAAGGTCAATTTCTTTGGCTTTCTGACTCAGAACAACACTGTCCATGATGCTTTTCTGTTTTTATGTCATCATCTCATGAATCCACAAATCAGTCACATTTCAGTCCTCCACAGCTTCATCACACACTGCAGATGCTACTTTAACACTCTCCAGAGCAACCTCATGGCCTCACAGGAAGATAGGACAACTTCTTCTTTCTTTTTCTGGATGTCCCCTATTGTCAATTCATTAACGTTGAATTTACAGTCAACAGTAGTGTAACTGATGCCTGGGTGAAGTTTACCTAACTGCCCTGGTTTGGATATGGCTTGAGTATGTGTGTGGGATTGGTTCTCAGTTTGGTAATGCTGGGAGGTGATGGAACATTTAAGAGATGAAGCCCAATGCAGGTAATTAGGTCATGGAAAGGATTAATGTAGTTCTAGTGAGACCCCAGTTAGTTCCTACCAGAGGAGTTGTTATAAAAGAACAAGACTGACCCCTCTCCACTCTCTGGCTTCCTGTCTCACCATGTCATCTCTCCCTGTCACATGCACTCCCACTATAATGTCACTCACTATGTAGATCCTTCCCACCATCTAGCAGATGTCAGTGCCATGTTCTTGAACCTCCAAAACTGTGAACTAAATAAACCTTTTTGCTTTATACATTATCCAGCCTCAGGTATCTCCTTAGAGTAATGAAAAATGTTCTAATATGCTAACATGAGTAATGAAAAATTTTCTAATATGCTAACACTTGTATTTTCTCTGTAAGACACAACAGCTGTTTTGAGCTTAGGAACAATAGATAGCCCTTCAGCCCTGTGATTGAGGGATATTTTAAACACTTAAATCACCAACAAAAAGCACAAAAATGTGAGAAAGTTGCAATAAGAAGGCTACAAAAAGACTTGGGGAGATATATATTTTAAATTTTTAAATGCAGTTAATTTGGGGAGGTCATTTTTCTTCTTTTTTGGTTTTTATTTTCTTTGTTCTTATTAGTATTAGCTAATTTTTCATAAATAAATTAAAGAAAAAGGGAGAAACAAATATACTGCAGAAAAATATATGGAGTTATATAATGATGGGTATAGTAAGGTAAGGCTTTCAAATTGGCCTAAATAGTAGATTTTAATAACAAATATAATCTCTAAATAAAAATGTTTATAAATCAATCACTTCCTTAAAGATAGATAAGAAGTAGGGAAAATATGCATGTATTAGACATTCAAAGAAAGAATTATTATAGAAAAAATATTTAGGGCTTACTTTATCACACTTATACCTTTTCTGATCAAAATGTCATCTACTAAATTTGATTTACTAATAAGGATGTGTACCCATTCAAATTCTGGGTTTAGAGCCTTGGTATTAAGAAATAAAGTTTCTTTGATCCTTTGAATCCAGTGAAAATGGGAAGGTGTGAGACCTTCAAGGTAGCATACCTGTAATTACTGGCATACTTAAGTTTAGGTGTGGGCCCTTCCTCTGGGTCTGCACCAACTCTGCATCTGAATGAACTTTAAGTTGCTGTAAAGAAAATTTCCAAGCTTGGACAAAGAAGCTAGCAATTAATCAAGGTAAGGGATACTCTGGTTCCCATTCCTTGCGGCTACCATGTCAGTGTTCTGAGACCACTTCCTGTGGTGCCTCAGCAACATACACTGCTGAGGCCATCATCTGAAACAAGCAATGGAAATCCAATATTGTTTTTTAACATAAAAGAAATAAAATTATTTTTATCTTATGCAATGCCAAGTCCCCATAAATCTTTCTTAACAGATATTATTTACCTATATAGCCAATATTTTCTATATTCTACCTACAGTCTACCCCCATCCTGTTAGTTCTAGTTCTGACTCTACAAAACAAAAGAGATCTTCATGTGCGACAAAAGAGTTACTATATGGCAAATATAGCAACTATGATTTGTCATTTTGCCTTTTGGTGCCCAGTATAGATCACCTGTGTCACTGATCTGCTAACATAATCCAGCCCATCTGTGAAGAGTAGACTGTGGTACACAAGCATAGCACAATAGACATGTTCACACCCCTTATGTTTAGGTACCAACTCAACGATTATTGTTATTGAGAGTCTACTAGGTGCTGAAAACTATGCCAAGCACTGGAGAAATGCTGTAAAAAAATACGGATCTCTAAAGTCATGTATCGACCCTCTGATTGGGAAAGACACACAGTAAAGAGACAGATATAGGAAATAATTTCAGATTGTGAAGAATTTGAAGAAATGCCTCCTCACTGGGAACATAATATTGAACTGAACATAAAAAGGTGAGAAAGATCCAACCAAGCTAAGAGCTGGGAATAGAGCATTCCAGGCCTGAAAAGAATCAGTACATCTAATGTGGCTGGATCACAGTGAGAAAGAAATAGGATGAAGTGGTGTTAGAACATCAGGGCCTACAGAGAGTTCAAATTTCAAGAGCAATAGAAATCCATTAACAGATTTAAAGCAAGGAAAGGTCTAATATCATTTCCCTTTTAAACTATATACCTAACTGTTATAGGGTATGAATTGTAAATGAATAGTCAAGGAAGCAGAAATGTTGATAATCTAAACCAGGGTTACAGTAATAGTAATCAGAAGTGAACTGGCTAAGGAGATAGAGGTAGAAACAGCAGAGCTTGGAGATTATCTGGATGTGGGAAAGCACAGTGAAGTAGAGAAAGGAATTAGAAGTTACTCTTAAATTTTAGGCATGAGAAAGTGGACAAATCATGTTATCACTTACTGAGCTGGAAAAACTGGGAATGAACACTTACTTGTTAGGGAAGTAATCTAGAGTCCCGTTGGGCTATGTCAAGCTTTGGATGTCCAGTAGATCCTAAATAGTGTCAAGCAGAAATATATGTGAGTCTGGAGTCTAAGTCTAGAGATATAAATGCAGGATATATAATTGTAGCATGTTAGCCACAGATGGAGTTCAAATCCATGGAACTGGATCAGGTCATCTAAGAAGGCTTAAAAGAGAAGCTATATTCCCAGGCTGTGTGCCACATGTCACTTCAGCATCAGGAGGCAGGTAGAGATTGAGGATCCTCCTGAGGAGACTGAGAAGGAACAACCAGGGAGATGGAAGAAAACCCGAGAAAGTGTGGTGTTAATGGAACCCAAAATAGGTGAGCTGCTGAGAAAGAAAGTAGTCAAGTATGTTGAATGCTGAGGATTCTGAGAATAAGGGCCTATACATTTTATCTAGTACCTTCGGAAAAAATATTGACTTTAACAAGGGAGTCCAGTGGAAGATAAGGATTAAGATCCAGTTGTAGTATATAAAGACTGAATGTTAGGTGAAAAAAGAAAGGCAGAAGACATAGCCAAATTACCCAAAAGTTTTGCTGCAAAAGTAAGCAGAGAAATAGATGACTGATGGGAGATTCAGGGTTAAGGAAAATGACATTTTTGTTTATTTCTTAATATGGAATATCCTTAGAACCCTGCTGACTAGAAAGATTGAGTAAAGAGGAACAGACCTATGATGGGGAGAGGTGATTAGGGAGAGGTGGAGAAAAACTAAAGATAAATCATTGAGAATGGGCAAGAACTAGGTACTGAGTGAGGGCAAAGAGAAAGATCATGGGTGGAAGGAGAGAGAGGCATTCCATGAGGAAAGACAGGAGAGAAGAGAACAGATGCCAGGAGATGTATTGATCTGGGTGGAAAGGCAAGATCATGAGTTAAGGAACAGGGAACTATGGGGGTTTGATAAGAGGTGAAGATATGAATTGTTTCAAAGGGAGAGAAATTGAATTAACTAGGGAAACATAGGTGGTGTTTGAGTGCCATTTGAAATTTATAGTCATTCTTTAATCCGAAACCAGTAAGTCAGGCTTTGTGGTTTTCTTCAGTAAAGTTTGGCTGCTACTGAACAGAAGCAGAAAAGATTAATAGTTTCTTTCACCCAAGGTTGAGGTTTAGTCAGACAAGGACAATGAGAGGAAAATGAAGCAAAGGAGTTAGGGATGTCCACAAGGGAAGGATTAGAACAAAAGACTATGAAATCAATTTGGGTAAGGAGAGAGGCAAAAAGAAAGGTGAGAGGTTGATGGATAATGAAAAGAGGCAGTGTCATTGGGTTGGAGGATTCAGAAATATCAAAGCACTGTTTCACAGAGAAGCCTGCAATAAATAAGCTCCAAGTCAGTGCTGCTGACCTGGAGTCAGATGTTTGAAATCGAGATTTCTGAACTAATGTAGATACTGGTGATGATACAGCCCATGCTATGACCATGAGAGACAGTGGCTGAGGAACAGAGGGGAATTCAATTGTGTCTTTTGATCCTTAGCAACCTCCTGTAAGAAAATGAAGCCAAACACACTGCTGTGGAATGATGGAATAAATATTTGATTTGGAAGTAGAAACCCATGCATCGTGTTATACTTCTGCCATTTACTAGTGGCATGACTTGGAAAGTTCTTTGGTGTCTATATTTCATTATCTGAAAAAATGAGAACTATTAATAGATAAGTCAACAATCACAAGGTTATAGATGTTTTAAATTCATTTAAAAGCAGGGACACTGTTTATCTTTTGGCCAAATACAAAATCTACAACCCATTTGTTAAAAACAAATGACTTTGCTTTTTATTTTTTCTTGATAGTACTGGGGATTGAACCCAAGGGCATTCTACCTCTGAGCTACACCCCAGCCCTATCTCGTTTTATTTATCTTATTTTATTTTATTTTGAAACAGGTCTCCCTAATTTGCTGTGATTCTCCTGGGAGGCTAAGGCCTCCCAAATACTGGGATTATAGGCATACACCACCATGCCCAGCTGACTTTGCATATTTTGATCTTTGTGCAGACTCATTGTACTAAGGAACATGGTGACGCACTGATTATAAATCAACTTTTTGTAAATTGTCACCCAAGGAAGCAAACATCATTAATGCTCTATCATTACAAGATATTGCTTTCTTGGGTCGAAGAATGAGGATCAGAACAACTAATTTTTCTAAGTATTAAATGCCCAGTGCAAATCCTCTTAAGACTGGCATGATTATGAAGGCAGTCCACATTATGAACACTAGGAGTTTGCATGTTTGCATTACCCAGAGTGACAGGCATATATTGAAACTAAACTTTACTAGAAAAAACTAAAATCTCCCTCTTTGCCTATAGCATTGTGTTCACCGCAGAAGAAAACACAAGTAGAAGCAAAGGATACTTAAATAGTTATTTAGCTCGCTTAGATAATTGTACCAATGCAAGTAAACTGTAACACTCTGTGTGACTTTATGAAAACCAATCAACCAGAACAATGAACTAAATTTAGAATAGCAAGAAAAAGGAATAGCATATTTATTGCTCTTCTTTCACATCTAGAGTGAATAACGTAGTATGGGAATTCTGACTAAATTACAGTGTGAATGCATCGAACTCAAATTGTACCCTACCACTCACACATTATACTTTACTAATCAGGTAATGGTGGTGGTGTCCTTTTGCCAAGTAGGCACCAAAACCAGTGGTGCCAGAGTGTGAGACTGGGCATGAGCTCAGAGAGTCCCCTCTCTTCCCAAAGGGCATTGTTGTGGCTACTGTACCTGTATACATGTCAACAACTACCCTCTACCATTGGCCTCTTATCCCCCACACCTTAACATAGGGGGTGAGTAGGTAGGAGGAGATTTATCATAGCCTTGCTGATTTTCTTTTATGAAATAAAACCACCTCCCACTTCTTGTTGGTTTTTCATGTTCTATCTTTTTCTTCTTTATTTTTCTAAAGAAAGCCTGAGGAGAGATAAGAAAAGGGCGTTTATTTCAGTAAACATGATTCAACTGGCCTCCTACATGGCCTGAACCCAGCTCTCCTCCCACAGCCCACCCACCTCCTCCACAAATGCCTACACCTGGCTCCATCATCTGCTCTGCTGGAGTGTGTGTGTGTGTGTGTGTGTGTGTGTGTGTGTGTGTGCGTGCACGCACACATCTGTGCTCACATGCTAACATGCATATGTGTATTTGGATGGACAGGGCCAAAGTAGTATCTCTGGCTTTGTACGAGGCAATGCTTTTCTTAATCACTTGCCTGTTCCTTAATACCTAGAACTCCTCAAAAAATGCTATTCCAGACCTTCCTATTCATCAAATCCTCAATCCTATCTCTACTCTTATATATAATTAGGTACCTTCTTCCTACTTCTTCTAAAGATGGTGATTATATGCCATGAAATACCCTAGATTTCCTGCTTTAAGTATTCTATTTTAGAGTCTACCTTTCTCTATCCCTTTCTTCCTTCTTCCTTCTTAATCTATGACCTTCTTTCTTTTCCTGCACATCATCTCTGCAATACACTTAATGCTCTCCCACATCTCCACGTATACCTCTTTATACCTCTCTGCTTGATAAAAACTTATTGAAATAAAAAAGATCCATCTCAAATCCCACCTCCCCAGGCTTCCCTCAGCTCCCCAGAAAAAAGGATATATGTGCTTCCTTGAGGTTCCTATCACAAATAGTTTTTATACATGTGATTCAGCAATTAACTTAATTCACTCTTGTGACAATTGCACGATTATCATGAATTGCTATTTTATTCTCATATTCTGTTATTTAACTTTCTATGACCTTCTGCCACACCTCCCAGCTAGAGTTTAAGTGTTTTGAGGGAAGAGACTGTAGAAAATATCTCTTTCACAATTTATTGAACATGTGTACAATTATGTATTTTATTTGATTTGATGTGTACATTGTGCTGCCAAATAAAAACATAAATGGTTTTAAAAGAGTATTATGCTATTGGTATAATTTTAGACAGTAAGAATCTATAAACCCTCCATTTCTGCTTCTAGATCTCTACCCTAAGGAAAAGTTTACATATGCGCATCAGGAACCAGGAGCATTTCCAAGAAAACAATGCATCATTGTTTTCACATTGTCATGGTGAAAAATTAGAAGCAATCTAAAGCAGTGATTTTCAAAGCCCTCAGTGGGTTGCCCCCTAGGGGATATTTCAAAATGTCTGGACACATTTTCTCTGATTGTCATGATTGATGTTACTGGTATCTGGTGGGTAGGGTTCAGAGATGGTGCTAAACATTTTACAATACCCAGGACAGTCCCTAAAACAAAAAATTATCAGGCTCAAAATGTCAATAGTGCTGAGGTTGAGGGACCTTGATTAAATATCCATCACAGACAAGTAATTGTAACATACAATTCAAAGTAATAGCATTAAAAGAAATAGGATTAAAATGAATGAACCATTATGTATCACAATGGTAGATCTTAAAACACAATGTTGAATAAAAAGAGAATGTGATGGAAAACGCACACAATAAATGGTGTGTGTGTGTGTGTGTGTGTGTGTATTTAAGAAATACCCAGGGCCGGGCGTGGTGGCGCACGCTTGTAATCCCAGTACTTTGGGAGGCAGAGACCAGAGGATCCGGGTTCGCGGCCAGCCTCGGCTCTCACTCTCTCTCTCCCTCTCTCTCTCTCTCTCTCTCTCCTTAGTGAGGCCCTCCGCAACTTCGTGAGACCCGGTCTCAAAATAAAGCATAAAAAATAGGGCCGGGGGCGTAGCACGGAGGTAGAACGCCCCTGCGTTCAATCCCCGGTACCGCAAAAAAAAAAAAAAAAAAAGAAATACCCAAAGCTATGTTATATGTAGAACATGAACTGGGAAGTTGTGAATCAAATTCATGATTCTGTGATGTTTCAAGGCTCAAATGGAGAATAATAGACCTAGGGAGAATAACAGAGTATATATCAACTTTATAATATTCTTTTATATTTACAAAAGCAATCAATATTCCCTAGAGCTCAAATAAATCTGGTCTATCTTGTGGCTAGTGTTAGCAGGATGTTGTTGTAAAACAAATAAAACCACAAATCAAACTCTTAAACAGCAATTATTTGTGTACAACTCCTAAAGAAATGCCAAATATAGGAACTTGTATAAGAAGTCAGTGCCCCACACATCCTCTTTATCCATCTTTAACCCCTGTGAGAGACGAGGGATCAGTTATTTAGGATCAGATGCCACAGCTATAACAACCGATCCTCTTGCACCTTCTTTCTTTAGCCACAAAATCTTATTCAAGACCAACCTGACATTTACAACCCAAGGCCTAAAAATCATCTTCAAGTCTGTGCCTCTTCTCTCTGAGATGGAATATCACTTATCCACATACACACTCTCATTGGGCCAATCCAGTGGACAGGACTTTTCTAAAGATACTTTCTCCTTTGTTCTGGTCGTTTGCAACAACACAGGTTGCAGTGTAGGTATTTGGTTAATACCCAAACTGGCTTTTACCTAGTCACTTTTCCCGGGAATGATATCTTCCCCTGCTACCCAATGCATGCGGATAGGAATTTAAACATAGGCACATTCCCGCCAAATAATTTATTCAAGGATTCTTTCAGCAACTGTTTATTCGGCACCTGCTCTCTGCCTCCCCCCTCCTCAAGCCTTAACACCTGGGCCACTTGCTGCCCCACTACTGCAGCAGCCCCCCTCTAAGCTGTTTCCCTAAACTCGTGCACTGCCTTAGTGAATACTTGACCCTACTTCCTCTCCTTCCCCACAGACCACATAAGACAGCTCATCACACTCACCCCAGCCCAGCTCTTGCATCATAATTTCCATCCTGTAAATTGCAGCATCCGCCAGAATTGTAAAGCCATGACATCTTTAGAGCAGTTTGAAGACGACACACTACATTGTAAATGGTGATCTTAAATAAAACAAATGGTTTTGGGAAAAATGTATATTCAGTTATTCAATATATTCCTGTTTTCTGTAATATATATTTTAGAAAGTAAAACTTGACACCATTTTCTTGGCTGGCAGAGAATAGAATGAAAGGCACAGTGGGAGGTGTGGGTTTTCAAAGGTCAAGAGGCCTGGCTGTCAGGACACCTGCTTGGCCATTGCACTCGCCTAAAGGAGCTCTGTGTTTTCCAGTTGGGAGGCAATGAGCTTTTGCCTCTCAGGCAGCAGATATGCATTTTCTCCTTAGAGAACCTACTGACCTGTGTAGTAATTCCCCTCACATAAGCAATAAGAGTAATCAAAGAACCACATCCCTATCTCACAGAGCAAAGGCAAAAACTAAGCCTGACTCAGCAATTTGGTTTTCCTAATTTTCATATATTGCCCTTATTTTTGCATGAGTGAAGTCGAGAGAAGGATACCCAGTAATGTCCTAGCATGGAGCAGCAAAGTGACAGTAATATGCACAGCTACCCAAAAGGCTGTCTGAAGTTAAAGCCAAACAAACCCAACAGACACCACCCAATCTGGTTACATTTCTGCCCTCATGACCATTCAACTGATCTGCAGGATAATGTTGAAAGTTAGCCTGCCACTTGCAATGCAAGGTACCTTCAGTTTTCCAAATGTGCCTTCCTTCATTGACCCTATCAGTTAGCGTTCCACTCCAATCTGTATGATCTCAGATTTACCTTGAATTCATTGGAACCATTTGCTATTTGGACCATTATATTTCTGTTAAGGTATATGTAATATAAATGCATTTTGGGGTTCATTGAGAGTACTGAAAGCTTGTGCTATTTAATGAAAGTGTCCTAACATATTATGTGCTGTGGTTTGTCCCTATCTGATCAGTTCTTGCACCAGGACAGAGTAAAACAGGAAAGAACAGCACCTTTCTGCAGGGGTGGCTTAGGAGTAAGTCTGACCCTGCTGAGGACACTGCGGATGGGGCAGTTTGTGCAAACATGAGATCCACCACGGGGAGAAAATAATAACTCCTGGAAGATCCTACCAGTGGGGTATCTCTAAAGGTGGACAGAGCATAATAACTGTAGCTCCACAATGTGCATTAATAATAACCCAGACAGGAAGGCAGGAAGTGCAGAAACACTTGATATGATAAAAATGTTGCTTCTCCCCAAATTAACCTAAATAACTCAGAGAAATTCCATACTTATACATATTTATGAGGATCTGAGTAGTAATTTAACACATGTATACAATGTATAAGGATCAAATCTGGGTAATTAGCATTTTCATCTCCTCAAATACTTATCATTTCTATATGTTGGGAATCTTTGGATGCTTCTTTTCTAGGTATTTTGAAGTATATTATTAATTGTTATAGATTATAGTTACCCAATTATACTAGAGAACACTAGAATTCCTCCTAACTGTATTTTGGTGCCCATTTTTTAAACATAAATGTGACAAACTATTTCTAAAGTTCATTGGGAAGAAAATGCTAAAAAAAAGTCAAGAAACTTTTGGTAGAGAAAAAAACATAATGATGGACTAGTTCCACCATATATTGAAATGGGCCATAAAGCTATAGTAACCAAACTTTGTTGGTACCAGAGTAAGCAAATTATATAAATGAACCAGAATATAACTTAGAAACAAATCCATGTACTATATAGGAAATGAGTCTCTGATTAGGTAGAAAAACATCTTTCTGTAACTCAATGGATTATACAATTTATTGCCCCAATCAGGACAATTTGAGAGTGAAAGGGAGCACCAATGGGATGCTAGAATAATAGTCAAAAATTGGACAGTCTTATGCAGATCCAGAAATATGGTTACATAGTTATGGATAGGGTTATCCCTTCATAACTGTTTTTAGATCCTCATTGCAATCTCAGAGGTGTTCCAGTCTGGGCATAAAATTCTATAGTCACTTTAGCTATAGGGCCTGGTCTCCAGGCAGGCATTCAAGAACCAAGCTCCAGGCTCTGAGAGAGGCTATGATAAGATTAAGTCAGGGCCCAAATTGTCAGACAGGATTGGGAGATCATGTTTAGGTTAATTCTGCAGGTACCTGGGGACAGCAATTAAGGTAGACATCTGGTTTTAATGATTTAAAGATTCAAGTGTCAGGGGTACCAAGTTTTATTGAGCACCAAAGTGTGGTCAGAAGGGAGGCCCCAGGTCTGGAGTAGCCAGAGGCGAGGACCAAATGAAGCATTTTGCAGGATTTGGGAAACCCATAGGACCTAGCATGGTTTTCACTTAAGTACTTTTATTTATTTCATAAATGTCACAAGTTTCCAATAAAATTTTTTGAGACAGATTGACCATTATTTTTAACAGCATAAAAAAGCAACCACCATAAAATGCTTCTCAGTGAAAAAGCTCCCAAAGTCAAATTCAGATCAAATATATGGAAATATTGTGGAGGGCTGCCAAGCATGCCGACGGTGTCCCTGCACATTCCACTACCACTGAAATTTATATAAAACATTATTGTTAGGCATATAACATGCATTATCTCATCTAATCACAGCCACCTTTCCGAGTAGTTTTATTAGCTTCATTTATCAGTGGAAGCCGAGGTTTCCAGGAAAGATACCTCACACCATTGCCAGACTACAGATGCAGAACCCAGGTTTGTGTGACTCTTAGCCTTTATGTTTTATTGGTACCAGGATTACTATTTGGGTAAATGAATAGATATACCTCTAGGCACAAGTCAAATGGTAAGCTTTTGGGAAAACAATTGCATAAGATCCAGTCAGTTATGCTTTTAATTTAAAGAGAATAAGTACTCACTAAATTATGATTATCTGAAACCAGGTATGGTGGTGCATGCCTGTAATTCTAGCTACATGGGAGACTGAGGAAGGAGGATCACAAGTTTGAGACCAGCCTTAGCAATTTAGCAAAACCCTGTCTCAAAAATAAAATTTAACTGGGCATGGTGGTGTACACCTGTAATCCCAGTACATGGCCAGGAGGATGAGACAGGAGGATCATAGGTTCAAGGCCTGCAGTGCATGGTAACTTAGCAAGACCCTGTTTCAAAATAAAAAAAAAAAATACAGGGCTAGAGGTGTAGCTCAGGGGTAGAATGCCCCTGGGTTCAATCCCCAGTACCTCAGCAAATAATACATACATACATACATACATACATACATATATACATACATACTTTAAACCAGGGCTGGGGATGTAGCTCAGTAGTCGAGTGCTTGCCTAGCACATGGGGCCCTCAGTTCAATCCCTGTTACTTCAAGAAAAAAAAATTATGAATACCTGTGCTTACCTGATAACAGCACAATCACATTATCATTCTTAGAATTATCTCACAGACCTTACAATCAACTCTCAGTCAATCCTGTCAGCTCCACCTTCAAAATAGGTTCAGCATTCCACTGCTACCTTACTATCCCACGTGCCCACCTCCCTTGTCTTGACTGTGTCTATGACCTCGAAGCAGGACCCCCACTCCCACTTGTGTCCTCTGCAGTCTATTCCTGACACATCAGCCAGAGTGACTTCATTAAAATCTACATTGATCACATCCCTCTGATGCTCCAATGTGTGAAGCCCTGCAGTGACTCCCCATTTCACTCTGAGCAGAAGAGAAGCCCCGATTCACCTACAGCCCTTTGTGCTCTGATTTCCTCCTAACTCCCTAACTCACCTGACTTCCTCTGGCCCAACTCACTTGGCTTCAGCCACATCAACCTCTGTGCTATTCCTCAAAGTCTTTGGACTCACCATTCTTCTTCTCCCACCTTGAGTGGGAAATGTTTTACTTCCTTACCTCCTGTCTAAATCCCTTACCTCCCCATCTCAGCTAAATCCCTTATCTCCTTCAGGTTCTCAACAAAATTTCAGTTTGATAGAGGCCACTGATATGTAAATCAACTTCTTCCTCTCATAGCACCCCTTACCCTAATATTCTCCAAGACACTCAGCACCAATGGGCATGATGTATTTACAGTCTTACATCATTATCTGTAATTCTTTGTGTGTGTGTGTGTGTGTGTATGTGGTACCAGGGATTGAACCCAGGGGCGTTCTACCTCCGCGCTACACCCCCAGCCCTATTTTTTATACTTTATTTTAAAACCGGGTCTCACGAAGTTGCGGAGGGCCTCACTAAGGAGAGAGAGAGAGAGACAGGGAGGGAGGGAGAGAGACAGAGAGAGAGAGAGAGAGAGAGACAGGAAGAGAGACAGGGAGAGAGAGAGAGAGAGAGCTGAGACTGGCCGCGAACCTGGATCCTCTGGTCTCCGCCTCCCAAAGTACTGGGATTACAAGCATGCGCCACCACGCCCGGCCATCTGTAATTCTTTAGCATCACTCGAATGTATTAAGTTGAGCCATATTAAGTTGAAATGTTACGTAATTAGAGAAGCAGGTGGGCTGGATTGGGACAGATTTGAAGCACCTAAGAAAAGAGGTTAAACCGCCCTTCTAAAGGAAACAGCTGCGGTTGGTCAGAAAACTGCAAGGCTATCAGAAGGCTGAACCACCCGCAGAGCCTCAATGAGACCCTCCCCTCCCTGTGGGAGAAGGGGCGGGGACAACGCAGACTCAGTAAGGTGAGCACAGAGTACTAAGGTGCAAAGCAAGGAGATAGTGACCTCCCAAATGCCTATGCTTCAGGGGTAAGGGTTCCAAGCTAAATAAAACTCGCCCGGTGGAAGACTCCACACCATTTTCCACTCCCAGAAACGGACTCCTTCAGACCCACTCTCTGGAGCATAACCTTCACCCCAGGCCATTTCTTGGTCCGGGGAGACCAGCCCTTTCCAGATGCTGTCTCTCATAACCAGACCCTTTCTCTGGAACGCATCTACTTTTATCACAGCCTTCTTTTATTACTGTGCCCCCACTTTCTAAATAAACCTCTTATACCCCCCCCCCGTTGGTGCTTTCTGCTTGAATTCTTTCCACGCAGAGGAGCAAGGACTGCGGTACTGCCCTATAATATTTATACTGAGGAGAGATCATAACCTGGTAACAAAATTGCTTTCTGTGTTGGTAAAAAAATGGCCATATGACTACAATTTCAAGTTGTTTAACTTAGTAGCTTTACTCGAATCTGTTTTATTCTCTGTTAAATTTCCTTCTACAGATAACAGTGCTTTGCATAGAGTAGGTGCTCAATACTTATATAAAATGACTTCTTCGAGACAAGTTTTAAAGAACTAGAACATATAGGCGTGAGTAGGTGCCTATCTAACTGATAGTAATCACTTTCCATCTCAGTTCAATTTAGCCCTCAGTTACCATGTCTTGTACCAGATCAGGGAATTAATTTCACCTGAACTTCCCTTTTGATTTCTTTGGAACTCAAAGCCAGCAGTATTAATAGTACTTGCCTCTGTCCCTTCAAAAACTTCAAAGCTCTGAGTTCTGTTGACAATTAGGAAAGAAAAGGCATCCATTGCTTTGCGCTGCTGAACTCCTTACTTGTTCCCACTTGGGAAGAGGAAGTTGGACAGGGCCAGCATTTATGGGGGCTCCAGGCAGGCTCCAGATCATCCAGTCATGACTGCCACTTTCTGAATTAGGAACAAGAACAACGAGAGAAGAAGGTCTGCAGGCTTCCCTTCCTATCCCTTTGCTCTGGCTTAGAGAGCCCCGATTCCCAATATTAATACATACTGAAAATGTTTTATTTACCATTCATTATTCTCTTGCAATTTACTCCTTTCTTGCTGCTTCATTTCTGACCAATACGACTTTTATGTATTTGCATGGAAGATTATTCCTTTATAGTAGTAAATGCTCAATAAGTTTGGGCCTGATTTTTCTGAATAAATAGGCTCTACCCACTTTGTTCAGTCGAATGCATTTTTAAGAGTGGGACCCTAAGCCAGGCGTGGTGGTGCATGCTTATAATCCCAGTACTTGGGAGGCTGAGACAGGAGGATTGCAGGTTCGCAGCCAGCCTCAGCTGCTTAGTGAGGCCCTCCCACCCAGTGTGACCCTGTTTCAAAATAAAGAATTAAAAATAGGGCTGGAGATGTAGCTTGAATGTAGAATGCCCCTGGGTTCAATCCCTAGTACCACAAAAAAAAAAAAAGAAGAGTGGGACCCTTATCACTCAGGGTGTGATCATTAGTGAATGTAGTGCCTTGGAAATGACCGCATATGAATATCCACCACCTCTCCCCCACTCTTCTCACTAACCCACACTCCAGACCAATGTTTCCTTTGGAGACTCTAGACATTCACCCAGGACATTCATCCGAAGGTTTATGGTACCTTGTTTTCTCTTGCTGAAATAACTGCTGAGCTTCCCATTAGGAGTTCTCCATTCACCAGTTCTCATTTATTCAACAACGTGAATTCAAAGTTATTTTAGTACAGGGTTCTGTGCTTCGGTTACTGTCTTAGTCCATTCAGGCTGCTGTAACACAGACTGGGTAATTTATAAAGAACAGAAACTTATTTCCTCACAGTTCTGGAAGCTGGGAAGTCCAAGATCAAGGTGGTGGCATTTCTCCCTGTGACATACTCACATGGTGGAAGGCAGAAGACCCAAAAAGGGCCACACGTGTGCAAAGCCTCTTTTATAAAGGCTTTCAACCCAATTATGAGGACCTACCCTTATGACTTAATCACAACCTAAAGACTCCACCTCTTAATATCATAATGAAGAGTAAGATTCAACACTGGAATTTTGGGAAACATTCAGACAGAGCAGTCACCATTCTGGCTTTCATTTCTACACCTTTCTTCAGACTGAGCCTTAAGAAGATGCGGAGTTGAAGAAACCAGGAAGAGCAGGATAGGAAACATATCTATAGAGCACTTTATATGTCCCAGGTCTCTGTTCCATGTCTTTCTTTGTTTCTATCTCACAGTCTTGAGGAATCTGTCACATCTGGAGAAGGTAAGAAAAGACTTTGAGTTCAAGGAATTGGATGGTCTAAAATAAGGACTCTTGCAAAGTTACACAGGGATGAGCGCTGATCCATCATGGGGACTGTGAGTCCTCTATTCTCATTTCTACTCCAGGAGAGATGTGTATGTACCAGCCCTAACCTGTGTAACTGAAGCCTAAAAAGGCACTGAGGACACAGAGACAAAAGTGGTAGGCTTACCAAGAAGCGTTTCCAGAAATGTAGAAACTTCCTTTTTCTTCATTCAAAATTGAAATGACTTTGCCATCCTTCTCTCTCCTGTCATCATTGAGTATATATCCAAAATGAGAAGACAGTAAGGTAATAATAGCTCAAAACTATACCAATAGTTTTAATGCCATTGATAAACTTAGCACAATTCCAAAAGTAAAATGTTGTATGTTCCTTCTACCCAGCATCTCAGTATTTTCCCTATCCTTTTGACCTGAGTTTTGCCCAGAAGCTTTTCTATAACGTAGCAAAAGATTTCAACTTAGAGACTACCAGCCCTCCCAGTACCATTTTCATATAAATGCCTGTCTAGAACGATCAGATCCAGGTTCATTTTCCTTTATGCTATGTGATATTTATAGCCTGATTCCTTAAGTGCTTCCAGAGTTCAGAGCTATGTCACAGCATTTTTACTTTCTGGAGTAAGAACCAGTATAAATTCACATGGAAATAAGCCAGTCGTTTACCAATTAGTATTCATTGCCAACTCACCAAGTACATGGTTGTACTTACACACTTGATTTAAGATTTCCCATATTCCTGCTACTGTCTAAAAATAAGGAATTAACTCTTTATATCTAATGTAGTATCTGACACCTACTATGTGTTATATAATAAATGTTTTATGAATAAATGTATCAGTAAATGAAAAAGCCACAGAAACTATTTAAATGATAAAGAAAAGGAAATTAATTTTCTTAAGAAAGAGTGTTGGAGAGGAATGACCTAACACTTATATTGTAGATAAAATAGATTTTTAACTATTATTTTTACACTAAATATATTAGATTCTTAAAATGGAATTTTTTTTCTTTAGAGATAATCACCTACCATCACCAGACATACAATGCAAAACATGTCCATTTTGTACCAAATGGCCATGTTCTATTCTGGAGTATTCGGGAACCATACTGATATGATGAATATGGTTCTTGTCAAACATGTTATTCCCTATGCAAATGCAATTCTTTTACAGCTGACAAGGCAATAAAGAAAATTAGAATCATTTTGCTTGAGTTTTGACATAGGAAGACATCAAGGACAGCTCAGGGACTTTATCCTCTGGGGCTCCAAGAACAAAAGCCAAACTGCAACATCTGTCTAGACCTGGAGGAAGATTTCCACCCACCAGACTGCTTTAAATTAAGGGGTCTTCCTTTCCTCTCTAATCTCCAAAGCATCCATAACTGGATGCTTTGCCCCAGGCTTCCATCTGAAACACCCCTTCCCTTCTCACTCCCATAATTTCCTTGGAAATTCTCCCACTCGCAAGTCAGTACCCACAGCCTAGACCTTTCTCTTGAGTTCTTGCATGTGTCCGCAGATGAAGCACTCTCAGGATGTCACTGTCTTTTTCCTTCCCAACCACTCCTAGCCTTCCCTTATAGCTCGTTTCACTCAACCCCTACCCCAAAGCACCTTTCCTTTTACTATATTCCCCATGTTGGTTAGTGATGCCACCACCCACAGAGTCCCCCACAAGAAACCTGGAAATCCTTCTTAATTCTTCTCTTCATTATCATTGTTCCCTTTAATCCAACAAGTCACCAAGTCTGGACCCTATACCTTCCCAAACACTGCCTGGATCTCTTCCTTCCCTTTCATCCCCAGGCCCTTCAGATCTTGCTTGGATTATTTCCATTACCATCCAATTCCCTGTTTTTAGTTTCATCCTTACCTAATTATCCTCAACACTGCCTTTAGAGTAATATTTCAAATATGTAATATATCTTAAAATATAAAGTATGAATATTGCTTCAAATATGTAAGACTTGCTTCCTTGATCAAAAATGTATGATGAATTTCACCATAAAAAATAATTAATGCACCAGGCACAGTGGTGTGCACCTGTGTTCCCAGCTACTTAGAAGGATCACTTGAGCCCAGGAATTCAAGACCAGCCTGCGTAACATAGTGAGATCCTGTCTCAAAAAATAAAATAAAATACATTTTAAATTTCACAGAATAAACATTTAAAATAATAATGATAATTAATGCATAATAAGACTCCATCTTCTTCAAGATAATACCTAGGACCTCTGCATGGCCTTTTACAAAACAGGTGTAGAATTTCAGCATCTGACTCTGACTTTGAATTCGCTGCATGTACCTGGACAACCATACCAGCCAGGAATGTTAATGTGATCTTAGGATACATAAATAGAGGAAGGTGATAGTTTTTTCCATCCTTCTTACTAATTAGATGACACCAGAAGTACTATGTACAGAAAAATTAAATTGTATAGTTTAAGTGTGTAGACTCTTACTGGGCTGCTGGGGTTCATATCCTGACTCCTTTCCTTATTGTCTTTGATCAAGTTATTTAACCTCCCTATGCTGTAGTTTCCTCATCAGTAGAATATGAATAATGAGTATGCCTATTATATGAGGAATTTTGTAGCTACTAAATTTCTCAAAATTAATTTTATAATTAATTATGAATTAATTATATATCACTATTAAATGATAAATATTATAATGTACATGATACCTTAGGAGAGATAGTAAACATGGAGCCTGGCTTGAGAGGTGACCAGAATAAGAGGAGAAATTGAGATTATGTCATATGAAGAACAGTTGGACTAACATGCAGCTCCTGGTGTAGAAATATTGCCAAGATATTATAGCTGTCCCAAAACATCTGGAAAACAATCCAGAGTGTAAAACCAGGAGTAATAGTGGAACTCTGGGGAGACAGGTTCCAGCTCAAATTATGGAATCATTTCCCATCAAGTACAATGTCTAACAATGGGAGGGATTGCCTCCGGAGAAAGTGGCTTCCTCATCCCACCCCTAAAGGTACTTAATCAATAGCTGGATAACTTCTCATTTAGCATATTCCAAAAGGATTGAAGCAACAGATGCAAAGGAGAAGAATGATTTCTAGGGGTCTTATGAGTCCCAGATGACAAAGGGCTTAATATGTAATTTAACAGCAAATAGTTATTTATAGTAACTGGTCACTTTCAGTAAATTATACAATCATAAATATTTATGTAACTAGCTTAGGTTGATTTGTCATCACCTTTCCCTCAATAAACCTATTTACCCGGTAATGAGTAAATTCTAGATCCAGGTTTATAGCACATCATCTGGAATAATCTCCTGGCCCCATGACTCATGCTGGACCATCAAAGCCAAATGTCCTCAAGTGGCAGCTATCCCTGGCTCCTGCAGCTGTGTTGCCTTTTGTTTCTTATAAAGTTCCTTGGAAAACACAACTATCATTTTCTTTCTCTACAATTTGTTTGCAGTGTTGACTTCCATTCATTAACATGTTTGAAAGTGATATGGCAAAAGGGGAGTTTGAAGGCAGATTTATTTTGATCCTAAGTATCAGTTTAAGTAAGGTGAGAAAGATTAGAAATGAGAAATAGGGTCATCTTTTGACCTTAACACAACTGAAGCTTTGAAATAAATCCATTAAAAAGAGCTATGCTGTTGAATTCCTACTATCTGCCAATAATTATTCCATTTTAAAATAAACAGGCTAAGGCAGATTTAATGACCAACTCAAAGCCACTCTGGTCAATAAAATGGAAAGCAGAGTCAAAAAACTGCATCAATCTGATGCCAAATTCATTGCCCCATAACACACTGTGTGTGTGTGTGTGTGTGTGTGTGTGTGTGTGTGTGTGTGTGTGATCAATAAAGATGGAATGCATTTGCATTCAAGGTTGTCTCGTTGAATTACCTTGGCCCCTTTCTCACTTGTTCCAGACTCACTCCCTGCCTCACAGAGCCAAGCATGTCTCAGATCTTAAGAGTGGGGGAAGCTGTGTCATTAGCTATGGTCCTGAATCACCTTTCACCCCAAGGAATACACCAGACTTTGAGTCTGAATATTTTTATGTGCTTTTATTGGTGCATTATAGTCTCACATCACAATGGAAATCAAATTGACATTAACATACATGCACACAGCACTTGGTGCCGCCTTCTCTCCCCCCAACACAGAGAACTAAGATTGACATTGGTATATTCTCATATGTAAATATGGTACATGATAGAAATTCCCTTAATGAACTTCATTCTTCCCCTTCCCCTTTCCTTAGATCAGTTCCCTGACTCCAGCAGAACACTGATAACTAAATGACTGAATTAGAACACCTACCTGTCTTGTGGAGGTGATGAGGAAGCACCCAGTGTCAGGAGTTGGGTCAAGGGTGCTAGAGATACAAAGGAGGGACATTGAAACTGGCCAGTCCAGAACCAGTGGTCCAGTGATCCAGGTCAAAGAATGAAGTGCAGGAACAAACTCTAACATCAAGGATTATATTCAGACTCAAAGTAGCAGGATTTTAAAAATTAGTAGCTTTGAGGAGGATCACAGGTTCGAGGACAGCCTCAGCAAGTAATGAGACTCTCATCAACCTAGCAAGACCATGTTTCAAAAAATAAATAAATAAAATAGGGCTGGGGATGTAACTTGGAGGTAGAATGCCCCTAGAATACCTAGAGGTAGAATACCACAAAAATACTACTACTACTAATAATAATAATAATCCTAGAATAATTAACTGAGATAAAGATTAAAAGGAGAGAACATGATATTTTCCTTTATAGTATGTAAAATTGACATCCAAATAATGTCCACACATTGTAATTGGTCAATATGTCTTTTAAGTCACATTTTATTTAGAGATTCCTTCTCTAGTTTATCTTCCCAATTTATTTATTAAAGACTCCCTATTATCTGTCCTGTAGAGTTTCTCATACTCTCAATTTTGCTGATTGCATATCCCATCATACTTTCTAACATGTTCCTCTATCTACTTTCTTTAAGTTGTTCATTGGATCTAGGAGATTGATTAGAATCAAGGTTTTTTGTTTGGTTTGGTTGTTTCTTTTTTGTTGTTGTTTTGGTGATACCACTTCCAAATGATATTGTGGTCTTTTTCTCTTTTGATGGCAACAAGCACTAATGATCAAAGTGTAGATGCATTAGCTCAGAGTGGCAAAATGATGATAGGTTAACTATATTATCCCATCCTCATCAATTAGGTTAAATACTTCAATAAAGTTTACTTCACTTACTATTTAGTTTCCCATTACTCTAGTTAATATAAGAAATGATGGATTATTTCCTATACTTACCAATTTTCAACATAATAAGTTGGTTCCATAGCATCTTCTAATGGTGGCCAATTCTTTAAAAAAAGCACTGAAATCATGGACTAAGCATATTTTCTGTATTTCCATCCATTTCAGTTGTTGTTCTGACTGATAGGCAGATTATCCTATTTTTTCCCATTTTCAAATTGACCCCTGAGACCTTTTGAAATAATACTGATAGTCTTTCATAGAAGCATTGCTATCTGGTATGATTTATCTTGCATATTCCCTACCTTAGGTCTGTAAAAAGTCTTTTCCCTAAAGAGTCCTTTAGGGATAATGCTGGCATCTTCCCCAATAATCTTTTCTGTCTTTTTATTTTTAATTTTTTTAATTTACATGTTTACAGGGTATAGTACTTCTCTAGAGCTATTAAGATATATACAAGAGTTTGGTGACTGACTGGATGAGGCGTGAAGAACAAGGAGGGGAAATGAACCACCTCTTGGCTACATCACTGCCTTCATCATCTCTCTGCACCTAGCACCTTCTAACAGAAAGCCCCTTTTAATAATCACTTCTTAATGAATCGATGTCCATTTTCACAAGTAAATAACTCTATGTGTTGGCTGCCTTCCCCTACAGGAGAAGCAGTTCTTCTGGTTCTTGATAGCAAATGTTGGACAAAGTGACCAAATCAGTTTCTTTTGGGGAAATAATTTGCATTCACTCATACATATTATATCCCAGATTTTTAATGTGTCCTTTTGTGTAATACTAATACAATTGTCAGCAGTAGACATTATACCTTCATTTTTATAAATAAGGAAATTGAGATTCAGAGATGTTAATTAATTCACCCCACGGCACATAGCAAGGTAAAAGAAATTCCATCTGTTTCCTTGGTCCCTCCTACCTTTTTTTAAATTGGCTGACCTTTTGGGAGTATATCATGGATTGAAGAATTCAGGAGCCCTAATTCTGTCAGTCATTCATCTTCTTAGGAAGTTTCTCTTAGTCCTTTGGATTTTAAGTCCCTAATTTAGAACCCAAGAATCTGTACACTACAAAATGTAGGAGATACAAGTTCTTTAAATTATTCTATGGTATTTATATTATTTACACAGCTCCCTTAGCAACCTAATGACTATCACATCACTTTCCAGACAATAGTGAAAATATAGGCTTTAAAGGGGAGTAAATATCTGATTTAATATTTCTCAAGAGTCATCATAGAATCCAAGCAATTGAAATGGGCTTTTCTTTGACCTGTAGGCATGAAAAGAGAATCAGTACTCTTCCATTTTTTCTTGTAGCCTTAAATACAGCCTTGCATTGAGTCAAAATAGGATTTAGAATTTAAAATACCATTTCCTTTGCCTGCTTATTGCCCTTTGCATTGCAAAAGCCTGCTTTACTATTGGACCTGTTTGCTTCCAAGTGGCCTCTTGCCTAGAGCCTTTGAAAAACTATGCAAGAAAAAAAAAACAACATCGGTATTGACATCTGGCCCTGAATATCATTGACATGTCTTCCAGCTTTAAAATACTAGTATTCAATGATTTCTCTGTATTCTGTCTCAAATCCCTTCAGTTAGGTTAATGGCTTATTAATTAATTAATTTGGCATGTTAGGTATATTAAGATATATAAATTAACAGACATTTATGTCATATACAAATATATTCAGTTATATACATGTAAACAAACAGCTATGCATAAAATAGCTGCCAATAATGTTAGGCCTATTATTTTTTTTTTTTTTTTTTGCGGTACTGGGGATTGAACCCAGGGGCGTTCTACCTCCGCACTACACCCCAGGGCCTATTTTTTTATACTTTATTTTGAAACCAGGTCTCACGAAGTTGCTGAGGGCCTCACTAGGTAGAGAGAGAGAGAGACAGGGAGAGAGAGAGACAGGGAGAGAGAGAGACAGAGAGAGAAAGAGCTGAGGCTGGCCGCGAACCCCGGATCCTCCAGTCTCCGCCTCCCAAAGTACTGGGATTACAAGCCTGGGCCACCACGCCCGGCTCTATTATTTTAATTAATACTCACAATACATTTTAAAGCTTTCGTTAATATTCCCATATTATAGATAAGGGGATTGAAACTCAGAAGTTAATTAGCATGTACCCAGTGCAATGCTGATATCAAAACACAGAAATGGAGCTCATAACTGTCACCGTCACCTCCAGAGCTCATGGTTTCTCACCACTGTTCCACTCTGCAATAAAAGTCATGGATAGATCAAAGGAATCTTTGCATGATTGGTAGGAAGAAAAGGCTAGATGACTCAGTTTGAGGCTGAGAACACCGAGTTCAAAATGCTGGTTTCCTCCAGGAATCTTTACGCTTATAATCTGATGTCAGTTCAGTGAGACGACTGGGGAGACCAGGGACAGACTTAATTATAGTTCACCAGTGACCACCATGGTGGGACCCAGCAGTACCTGGGAACTGTATTTTCTTGGCCCCCAAATCTCTCCCTCTCAATCTGATCTAACACCTGAAATCTCCATGCTCACATCATTAGCTCCCCTTTGGGAGAGAACAGTAGTTTAACAATGGATTAGAGATAGGGCTCTGTGCAGAATAGGGAGTGGAAGAAATAAGGTAGAAGAAACTGGATGGAATCCTGACAAGACAAGGTTTGTGCCCTGGACATCTGACCCTACAGGAAATCATTTACAAGGATCAAGGATGGCTTTTATTTTTCCTTTCCATTTGGTGTTTAATCTCCCCTCCCTTGATTTTACTAGCTGTCCCATGAGCGTTACAGAACACTTCATTTAAGAAATCAACAGAATGTAAGATAGAAATTATATTTAACCAAAGACAGATTAGAAGTCAAATAAGTCATAGAAACAGACCTTGATTGCAATTTTCCAAAGCAGAACAAAATGACATTTTTCAGATGAAAGGAACCTTAGAAGAATCATCTCTTTCAATTCCCTCGTGTTCGTACAAAGGTACCCTGATTCCAGGTGAGTTTATGGTAGAACTACACTGCTTCTAATGGCTTACACCTTCCTCCATGAGAAATTAGAGATCACATTTATGATTGTCTACCAAACATATCAAACTGAGTATCTTACACAGATTCTATTATCTTCCAAATCTAGTATACATTTAACCCACTCCCAGTAATAACAGTATACACTTAATATTTCCCATGTTGTAGACACTTCTAATATATTAACTCACATATATAATATCATATATGAACATAGCTATATATTGCCTGTATTCATGTTACATTATGTACAGTTTCATGTGTTCATATATTACATATAATATTACACTGTAACACGCAAAGCACATCACATGAATTAACCCAGTTTTCACAAGAGCTTTATGAGGCATATTATGGTTGTTCTCATTTTACAGAAGAAAAGACAGAATTAGAAATTTGTCCATAGCTACACATACAGTAAGGATCAGAGCCTGGGTCTGGATCCACCTGTTCATGTTCTCATCACTGTGTTTTACTTTCTGGCCTTTTTCTCACTCCTGACATATTCTTCTACCATACCTCATCTACTCTCTCTCTCTCTCTCTCTCTAAATCTGATATTATGAAAAATGAAATACTCAAGGAATAACTAAGCTGAATGTTGCCACTAGCATTTAGCAAACATAATTTATGAAACAATTTTGGTACTTGGTTTGTATAGCAAAAATGTACAGTATGAGAGACATTTGTGACATTTGTTTTGGAATTGAACAGGCTTGGATTGAAATTCTAGCTTCACTACTTAATGGGTATGTGATCTTAGAAAATAGATTTGCTTTTTGGAATACCAGATTTTTCTGGTAAATAGAGAGCTCTTGTAAGAGTTATTATCAGCATTAAATGAAATAATGCATTATTTATATTGGTCTAGAGAAGTACCTCATATCATTATGTCATTTCTGGTTCTTCTCTATAAATATCTCTAGTAGTTTAACTCCCTTGATTCTCAACTGAAATCAAAGTAAGGGTTAAACCACAGGCTCTGAGCAAGGATGGATGGTTTTAGCATAAATCTGTCATTTGTACCAATCCAAGAGACACGTTAGTTATGAGCAGGTTTGCTTACAGCAGCTGTGTATGTGTGATGCTAAATAAAGTGAAATTTTTAACAATTACACTGGTTTTAAATATGTAGCATGGAAAGAATCAAACTAAACATCAGTTGTGATTATCCACTTGAAAAGCTCATTAAGAAATGAATTATAGAATAGTGGACTAATTAAGACCATGTAGAAATGTGTTTTTCATTTCTGCAAAGAGTTTTATCCTTTTTCTTCTTGAAAAAAAAATGGATCAAACAGAATAGCTTAATGTTTCAGTATGGCCAATGGAGGTGGGGGGATCTGCTATTTCCTCCAAATGGAAAAAAACTAACATTTACTGAGTGCCTACTTAATGCCATATATCAAATCATGCTTTATGATATCTGTTATTACTCTGATGAAGAAAAGGAGGCTCAGGGAAATTTAACAATGTGTTTAGGTTGCTTAATTACTATATTATGGAGCTGGGATTTCAAAGCTCTTTCAACTAAACCTTGAGATGGTTGTTTCTGATAGATGTTATCTCTGTAGATGTGACACAAAACTTGCTTCACTGTTTATGAACATACATAACAATCTTTTATTAAAGACAACAGTCCACTTGCCTGGTCAGTTTGTCTCCTCCTCTAGACCATGGGTTCCATAAGAGGAGGGTCACTGTTCGTTGTGTTCAACATGTTCCCAACACCAAACTCAGTGCCTGCCACATAGTTACATCTTCAATGAATATGTGTTGAATGAACTAATAAATGCTGAATTAATTAAATGAATAGGGTTCTTCTTTTAACAGATGGTGAAGTAGAACTTGGGGAAAGGGAGTGTTTTGCCTGTAGTTGAAGGATGACTCAGTGACAGAGTAAAGATTGGAATCCCAGAGCGTCTGAGTAAAAGCCCATTGCTGAACTCAATAAGCCAAGTCACTAGGAGGATAAAGGACAGGTTCATTATTTAACTACTGTCCTCCTTAAACAGGAGTCAAACACATTATGATTACATGAACAGCAATTGATTTATATAACATGTGATGGAGGTCACAAGCGACCACCACCCCATGCACCAATAACAGTATATATATTTCATATATATATATATATATACATATATATATATATATGAAAAGCAGCCTGCAATATTTTTAAAATTTTATATATAGATATTTTTTTGCAGTACTGGGGATTGAATTCAGGGGCATTCTACCTCCGAGTTACACCCCCAGCCCTATTTTTTAATTCTTTATTTTGAAACAGGGTCTCACTAAGTTGTGGAGGGCCTCACTAAGTAGCTGAGGCTGGCCGTGAACCCACGATCCTCCTGTCTCAGCCTCCCAAGTACTGGGATTACAAGCATGCGCCACCACGCCCGACTTAATATTTTTATATTTTAAAAAATACTTATCTTTTATTTGATTCTTCTCAAAGAGGCAGTAGAACTCAACAGTGCACTTCATCTAAGCTTACCTCTACAGAATGGCAATGAATGGTGCTACCCACTCAGTCTTCTAGACATCATATGGGGGAAAAGGTCTGTCAAGGCATTGTCAAGAGATCATCCAGTAGTGCTTGCTAGCCCCTAAAAGACACCAGCACTTAAGGGGGAGATGTAAAAATAAGTACTCACAAAAGAAAGTACAGAAGCAGCAAGAGAATGAGAAGGAGAATCAAGAAAAAGTTGTCCTCAAGTCAAGAATGCAAGGCACTTTTAGAAGAAGGAAATGTTTTGATTTGCATCTCCCTGACTGCTAAATGATGATGAACATTTTTTCATACATTTATGGGCCATTTGTATTTCTTCTTCTGTGAAATGTCTATTTAGTTCATTTGCCCATTTTTTGATTGGGTTATTCACTTTTTTAGTGGTGATTTTTTTAAGTTCTCTGTATATTCTAGATATTAGTCCTCTATCAGAGGGGTAGCTGGCAAAAATCTTCTCCCATTCTGTTGGCTCTCTG
>PVJS01007412.1:0-48655 GCA_004027185.1 Glis glis
GGGGCGTTCTACCTCTGCGCTACACCCCCAGTCCTATTTTTTATACTTTATTTTGAAACAGGGTCTCACGAGGTTGCGGAGGGCCTCACTAAGGAGAGAGAGAGAGAGAGACAGGGAGAGAGAGAGAGAGAGAGAAAGAGAGAGCTGAGGCTGGCCGCGAACCCGGATCCTCTGGTCTCCGCCTCCCAAAGTACTGGGATTACAAACATGCACCACCACACCCAGCTTAGTAGGAGAACTCTTATTCATACTTCAAGAAACATCTTAAGTCTGATCTGTTGTATGGAGCCATCCCTAACCCCCAGGATCAGTTATTCCCTCTTCTGTGTGCCCATATCACCTACAATACATTCACTATCCTGAACTGTAGTTACTTGTTTGTGTCTGCATTCTCAGCAACCATGATAGCCAACCTTACTAGGGCTGGGAACTGAGCCAAGAACTTTATGGTATTCGTGCCTCACAACAACTCAATGAAATATGTACTTTGGTTTTCCCCCATTATGTAGGTCAGGAAACTAAGGTTTAGAGAAGTTCAATAATCAGCTAAGGTTTCATAGATTTAGGTACAATCCAGAGCTGGTTGTCAAATCCAGGTCTTCAACTTGAAGTCTTTATCACTGCAATCCACGCATCAAGTCCATAGTCAACTACACAGGGCGCCCTGTTAATGGGAGCGCGTGTCAGGCCCTGGCATTTCACAGGCACTCAAAAATATTTAGTTTTTACAATTTTTCTTCTTTTGTAAAATGTCAGCTAGTTATCCCTACTCACAGGCTTGCCACGTGACTTATATGCATTCAGCACTGGGCACATCACCTGGTAGGTAGATAGTAGGCACCTGCAAATCTTTATGCCTTAAATGAACAAAAAAAAAATTAACATTTATTGTAATGCAATTGAGAGCAAGCAGCCTTCAGGATGCCATTAGATTTCTAGTGATTTCAGTGAAGCGTGGTTTTCCAGGCCATTCTTTTGTGGACCGAGGCAGCTTCCCTCGCCAGGATGCTGGCTGTTTATTTTCCAAGTGACAACTTGATTTACTATTTTCCTTCTCATCACTTTCGAGCAGCATCTGCAGGCTAGTGAGTGACCCAGGCAGCGTGGAAAAGTCCATTTATTTCTCTTCTGCATCTTCCCTACAAAGAGTCTGAGGATAAGGGCTGGAAATGGCCTCAGGAGGTCAGATTTCCTATGTGTTTTCTTTTGTAGTTGCAGCTTGCTCATAGAGACACAATTTCCTGTCTGCTGGTACACTCTCCTTTTAAAATACCTGTGTGATGGGATGTGGCAGGTAAAAGATTTTGTCATCTATCCATGGGGGATGGCTCTGCAGTTTGATCTCTTCTAATGCTTTGTTTGGCCTTAAAATATATTGCAAGGGAAACGGGAAAGGAGGAGTCAAGAGTGCCAGAAGCTTGTGTAGTCTTTTGTCTTTTTACCTCAATCATTGTGTTCTTCCCCCCAGTTCTGGCGGGAAATGCCATTAGGAGATGTACAATAGAATTCCCTCTAGTCATTTTCTCTAAAAATGATCATCGTACAGCCCAACAGACAGTTTGAGTATCTGCCCACACAACTCCTAAGAGGCCCTTAGAGGTGGGTGTTCTGTTCCTGCATGTTGTGTTCTTAGCAGGTTGCATGGAAAGGAAACAGAATTGTGCAAGTATGAACACACACTGCCTCAAGTAGCTGAATTTTTTCCACCCAAGGCACCTTTCAGAAATGAGTAGACATGAAGTCCTGTCCCTGCTTGACCTTCCTTCTTCCCCCAGGAATGAGCAAAATAATTGTAAAATTGTGGATTTATTCCCTATCTGCAGTTGTGCACCCCCTGCCTTGGACCCCTTGCTTTTTTTGTCATCCTCCAGGTCTCTTTCCCTGGGGCGCAGTGGCCAGAGAAATAAAGGGATCTGTCAGTTCACAACCAAAGAACCCATAAGGTCTCACTGCAGCTGCAGGAATGGAGGAGAGATGATATGGCCTGTGCTGAGTTCCTGGAGTCAGACATGAGTCCCCAGGCCAGACTGAGGACAAAAGGCCATCCCTTTGTCTGGCAGGGAGGGCAGGTATAGCCCCTGTGTTTTGGTGCCTCCTTAGCTTCTGGGTGGACTGGGCCAGGATGAGCAGCCAGGGTTATCTTTGCATCAGAGCAGACTGAAGTACAGGCACTGCTGCAGGAGGCTGATTTGAAGGACAAAGGACGCTATGAGGAGTGCAGTTTCATTGCTGAGGCTCATTATCTGGGAGCTGGCTCCTTCTCCTTCACTGGAGCACAACAGGTGTTCCGCTCAGGGCCACTGGCCACAACCACTCCAGAGGGGTCAGCATTTGCATGGGCTCTTCCAAGTGTCTGACTTCTCCCAACCTGGTTCTAGAGAATTTGGAGCAAATTCAGTCTGCTTCCCCTGCTTCCCTGCGTGGGTTCCTGCTGCCTGAGTGGGCCTTCACCTGCTATCGTCATCACTGCTTTCATCTTTGGAAAAGGTTGAACTTCATGCAGTCCTAGAATCTCAGATATAGGGTGTTAGGGGCCTGTCCTGAGAATTTGAGTTCCTGGCAAAGCGAGAGAGTGGAGGAGTAGCAAAAGCAACGGAGCGAGAATCAGGGTATGGCAGAATTTGGAATTGGCACTCCCTAATGTCTTAGACAACCTATCCAAACTCCATGTGACTTCATTTCTTCACATTGGTGTAACCACAGCAAATTGATTTCACAGGACGCTGAGAGAATACAAATCATGATTAAATAAGCATTTGGAAATATACGACACATTTAGAAAGCTGTGAACGTCTGTTTGCAAATGACCCTAGAGTCCTTCTTTACCCATTCTCAATATGTTCTCATTTTGAGCCTTTTCTTGTCTAACACTATGTCCTTTTCCCTCAATTTTTGCCTCTGGTCCTTGGTTTTCCCTGGCTGCACTTGGGTCTTAAGTGTCTAAACTTTAGCCGCCTCCTGTGGTTTCTGACTTACCAGTATCTCTGCCTCTCATTTCCTTAGAATGTTTCTTTTGCTTCAGTTTCTGTCCAGTGAAATGCAGACCTCACTCCAGAAATTATATCGACATTCAGACTGAACCAATCACAGGCAACTCCTAGAAAAGGAGTTCAAATGTGTTGTTAAAAGCTTGCTTAATCTTGGGCTCTTTCCTTCCTCTCAGTAAAATTATGCAGTAGTTCCCCCTAACCTTCAAAATAAAGTCCAAATTTCTTGATCTCAAAGCAGAGTTTGGGTTCTTAAGATGCCAACCTTCAGGAATCACAGGCCTACACTTTTTATATTGCACAGTAAGAAAATATTACTCTGAATATTTTAATCTACTTTGGAATTTCTCAGAGAAATAGAGCTATTATTATATATATCACTAGTTGGCTATTTGGGGGGGAGGAAGACTGAGAACGAAATTGAGTAAATGCTTGTTAATGTTTTGTATATATCGGTACTTTGATTAGTAAGCCATTTGAAAGATCAGCGCTTTACATATCTTATACAAGCTGATTTAAAATCTAGCATTATACATATCTAGATTGCATCTAGTGTTTAATCAATTGGACACTTACAAATAATGGGCAAATGATTTGTTGTCATACAGAGTTGAGCTCTGCTTTTCATGCAGTGAGAATAACATTTTTATTTTAACACTTATGCAATTGATTGTAAACTTTGGGGTGATATAATTTAAATGGATCTAACAGTCCATTAGCCATGTCAGTGCCTTCTCTCTTGCCAAGCTGTAGCATTATGCTAAGCTGTTGTGTGCTGAGTTACATAATCTCCTGCATTCATTTTCTCCACCTATTTAGCCTGAATACATACAAGGTGACTACATTGTCTTTTCAACCTCCGTCTTGGTGTAAACACCATGTATAGAAAACAGATTTGGGGCACTATTACATTTTCTTAATGGAGAGTTTGGAGAATTGAATGGCTTCAAAAACGTGTGTTTGTCACTCTCTGGTTTCCCCCTTTCAGTTATGTTGACTGTCAACCTAGTATGGTTTTCAAGGTGATAAAGTACTTGAGGCTCAGTTATTGGAAGGGAATTAAGATCATTTGGAGTCTTAGGAGAAAAATTATGTCCATTGTGAGAGCAGACAAAAGAATCATTTCTTCAAGATCCTTCTTCTTACTGCTTTGTAGCCCTTTATTTGTTCTCTGAGAGCCTAGATCATGTTTTGCCAGGCCTCTTTTGCCCACAAGAGTCTGGAAGAAAGTATCCCATAAATTGAAAATGAAATATTTGCTAATGTAAAATGTGAATCAGAAAGGACTTCCAGTTGTCTCTTGCTTGTTAAGGACAATTTTGGGGAGGAGATATCCTAGTAGTTGGAGGGAAGCTGCTCTTGGTCACCTCCTCTGGCCCAGGGAAGAGGTAAACTGAGAAAACGTATCATTGGATGGAGAGATTGGGAAGTCTGTGAGCTGTTACAGCAGTCTTCATTAGATACTTGCAAAGGAAGCCACTTGACTACATAAAATCTTCCTTGGTATATTTGCATGAAGATTAGCATACATATGCATGTGATTTGCATAGGCATTTTCTTTCTCACATTGGTTTTTTATCTTATTTATTTATTGTGATATTCTTTGCTCTATGCTGATGTCACTAATTTTCCCTATGGCCTTCCACATAAAACAAGTTCTTTTATTTTAAACATGCCCAGATTCCATGGAGGAAAGGAAACATTTCTTTTGGTGAGCATGCGTGGTTTACACAGGGAGACAGATGTTGGTTTCTGGATTACTTTATCCAACTTTTGGGATGGTTTGTAAGTCCAGTGCTCCTTAGAATCATTCACAGCCTTGGAAAAGTAGATGGGGAAGCATGTGGAATATCCAGAGTGATGGCCAAGGGAAAGGTAACTGATATTTACAGAATAGTCCAGAGGAACATCAAGTCTGAATTACCACAAACTAACTGGCTTGTTTTGGGCAGCTCACTTAGTCCCAGTCATCAATTTATTCCTTAATAAATTAAAGGCATTAAATCAGGCAAGCCCTACAATCCCTTATAGCTCTAAAATTTATGATTTTGATAGAATTCTTACTCTAATTATATGAAAATTATGAAGCATCATTTGCACATTAAATAATACCTTGTTGCCTGGTTGTTTTGTGTCAAGATTCCCCTTTGAAGAGTACTCAATGATTAATGTGAGCTCTCTTTGTAGGCATTACTTTCCTATCTCATTCATCCCAGTTCAGTGGGCATACAAGGTGTAACTTAGATGTTCATAGAAGATGTCCATTAGTATGACAGCTGTGGTAGCAAGGGTGTGCATAATAGTTGCCTCTGTGCATGTCCATGTCTGTAGGAAGAAAGCTCAGTTGTGATGACTGCATTTGATTTATCATCTCTAGACCAGCTCAGCTCCAGACCCATTGTCCAGTTGCATTTTAACAAAGCCATTTCTTTGGAAATGAGAAGAGAGAGCCTGACAATATACAGGGCATTAGAGGATTGGATGGGTCTATTTCAAACTTTCAGACAGTGTTGAATTTCTGCTTTATGGTGTTTGGGGGCATGAATTATGTGCCAAGTGGTACGTGTTCCTTATTATATTTATAAGCTACACTGCTGCCAGTTGTAAGTGGGCAGATCCATTTGTTTGTGTGAGTGTATATATAGACAGAAGGATACAGGTAGATGCACCATGGAGACCCTCTGAAACAAGCAGAGGAAATTTGTGTCCTCTTTCATTCTCTGGAGTATGAAGTTGAGGTTCATGTTTTAATGGTGTCATAACGCTATGATTAATTTAATAATATGTAGTGAGTGGTTGTATCTCCACATAATGAGTGACTCTTCTATAGTTTTTACCTCATGCTGAGAAAATGTGCATTTTATTTTACTTAAAGTATTTTATGGAGGACTGTGATTATTGATAATGCTATGAGTGGAAGTGAACTTGGCTTTGGTTAATAGGGCTAGAATGTAATTCTGGTAGGGAAAATAGAATTCTCTCAAATCTTACTTTGGAACCCCCAGTCTTTAAAGGAAATCCGTATATCTAGACTTTTATCATTGCTGATTTTCTTTCATTAATGAGGTGCTTTTTGATAGCTTTTGACCAACCAAATAAAAAATAGTATACGCTAAGTGAAGCTGTCTGGCAAGAAGACAAATGAAAGTTCACATTCTGTGTATGGAAAGTACAAATCAACAAATTAAATTAACTATAATCTTTCCTCTTTCTTTGATAAATATACCTTTGTAATTACCTGGAAGGCCAAGCTTGAGATTAGAATTTTTGGATTCCTTGGAGTTTTGCATGGGGAAATAGCAGTACAGGAAGAACCAGCCACCCACTTGTCCTCAGCCTGTGGCCTGTTCACCTGGTCTTCCCGCCTTTGGCTCTGTCCTTTATCACAAGGGTCTAGTCTAAATACATGCAGATGAACCAGCCCATATGGCCAAGCTTTGCCCACACTCTTGCAAGGAATCCCCCATGCTTCTTCCTTATACTTTGAGGTATGGGCATTGACACCATAGTTTGCCTACAGAAAGATGGATTCAGAGAAGAGGCCTATACAAACAGGCTTGGGGCTCTCTGGGTAGAGAACTGCAGGATCCTAATATCTGGAATAAGGTTTTGAAAACGAGTATGGGCTCCACTGCAATGCCATCTTGGCCCTGTGGACCCCTAGTCTGGGGAAAGGTTTTAGCTCTGGGAAGGTCCAACTAGAGCCATCAAAAAGGGGACCTCCTCCCAACAGAAGTCCCTTTTGCTCGAGTCTGAGGGTGCTATTGCTTTCTTGTCAAACTGTATTATGAGATTTCATTCTGTTCCCCTTTCCTCACCTGCTTGGTCACCTTTTCAAGTCCAACCTTCTAATTAATATCCCAGCCACATTTCACCGGGCTTAGGACTCTACCATAGAAACCAAAGTTAGCTAGGTTATTGATGGATAGAAATCAGAGCCAAATCTTTCAGGGTAATTGATTCTTAGTTATTTCTCAATAAAAGGCATCTAGAGCTAAAGAGTCCTTGGCCAGAACAGTTAACTATCCATTCTGAACCGACTATTCTACAAGCATTTATATGCCACCACTGAAGCAAAAACAATGTAAGACTCACTTGACTGTTTCGCATGAAATTTCTCTTTATATTCTTCTTTGAGAACATGTGAAATGAGGGCAGCAACCTCCCTCCCACCAGCTTGCTTGTCCTCTTCCCTTATGTGGGCACATAATTTCTCCACAGTTGCCTGCTTTTCTTGTTTTCCAGGTGATCAGGTAGAAGCCGGAGGGAGTGTCGAGTTGGTATCAACACCAGGACAGGGGCAGTGCACCCTGGACTGTGTTCTTAGTGTTTGATAGATCTGAATCTTGTCAGTCAAGTGTTGACTATTTTCTGCTTTTCTTTTTCTACAGCTCGAGAGGAGAATGTGGCCACTTTCCGAGGCTCGGAGTACCTGTGCTACGACCTGTCTCAGAACCCGATCCAGAGCAGCAGTGATGAAATCACCCTCTCCTTCAAGACCTGGCAGCGGAATGGGCTCATCCTGCACACGGGCAAGTCGGCTGACTATGTCAACCTGGCTCTGAAGGATGGCGCGGTCTCCTTGGTCATTAACCTGGGGTCCGGGGCCTTTGAGGCCATTGTGGAGCCAGTGAATGGAAAATTCAACGACAACGCCTGGCACGATGTCAAAGTGACACGCAACCTCCGGCAGGTAATGGCTGAGGGGAGAGAGGGCCTGGCAGGCTCATCTTGGGTAGAGAGTTGATGAAGCAGGTGGCTGGTGAGGTGGGGATGGGTAGAGATCTGGGTTGGGATATGTCAAAGTCTAACTCTTCTGGTCTTTGCAATTTCACAAGGCAAATGATTAAAATATTTGTCCTCGTACTTCCGTTCTCCATTTGTACTTGTTATTTAAGGAAAAATAATCAGTTGTATAGATAATAAAAGTGATAAGTACTTCCATCCCTTTTATTCTGCTTTCCTTTTACCATTTTCTTAATTACATTTGAATCTTATCGTAGTATTGCTAAATTCAATTAGGGATAGCGTTTTGTTTCTGCAGCTTGATGGATTTTCCTCATTCTTTGGATATATGTTTTTCTTTTTAATTAAGTTAGCCATTGCCATGATGTCATAATTTTAATTCCCTTTAAAAAAAAAACCTCCCTTTTTCTCCTCCTTTTAATTTATCATCCCTCCTCAACTTTTTCCCCCCTTCTGTTACGTTAACCTTTAGCCTTGGATTAATCAGCTGGGATCTTTCTGAATTCCTGTGTCTCTGTTCCTTGATGTGGTGGCCTTACCTTATTGCCCCTGTCTCTACCTCCGAGACTCTACAGTTGACTGGGAGGCCTGGAAAGTGGAAGGACCCAAATAAAAAGGTCAACCTCGGAGCAGCTTTCCTGATTCTGTGTGTGCTTGAGAACTCCCATTGCCTGCTGATTCTAAGCAGGCGACTCCGTCAGGTGACAACACTTTCAGAAAGCCTGAGCCAAGTGAAGTTGTTTTCAATCACATAACTAATAACAATAATAATCTTTTATCAGCACACATCAATAAAAGACAAGCATTTCCTATAAAAGCCCAGGTCTGTGCTGAGATTGCTTTTTCCATATTGCAGTTTTCACTTGGTTTATCTACTTGCGAATCTGTCACGAAACCCAGTTGGACAGCATTCATCCTTTATTAATCAAAAAACACTATGCAAATTTTCCAGGAATTGTTTATCAAATTTGCTTCTGCAATCTGATTGACTAAATGCTTTCACATGTAAACATGGAAACAGAAGACATGACAGGTGCTTGCATATGTTTTCTGTTTGATAAAATCATGAATCCTAAGTAACGCTAAACAAATGGCATAGGTTGGCACACAGTGGAAACACACAATAGTCAAAACACCCATTTGTACACTTAAATATGTCAAGGAAGCCACCTGGTTGGGGAATTCCATTCTACCCATGGTGAAGTTGCCAAGTATACAGGATTTAGAGTCTCCAACCATCAAAACACATGTGACTTTGACTTCTTTGGGCCATTACTCTGTGTTTTCTCTCCAAGGCCAGTGAACCCTCTTGCTGATGGTTTCATTCATCATCCCTATCCATAGTTACCCAGAAGAGAACTTCTCAACTGTCAAGAGAACCTGAGTCAAATTTCCACCTGCTGGCACAGAAGAATTAATATGTTCGAGCTACAGAGAACACACCAAAAATGAAATATGACCTTTTGCCAGTTTAGATTGGCAGATACAAAATAACCCCCTTTAGGCATTAGTGGAGGGGAGACCTTTGATGTACTGGGGGAACAGTATCAGGTCACAGTTCTTACCAATTTGTTTCTCTCTCTCCCACTGCACACACTTCCAAGCCATTCTAGAATGATTCAGATTTGCCTCAGAAAGGCTCACTTTTGTTTCTACTAAAAACACTTTTCTAAAATAGTATCAGTCCCCAATTAAGTCTTTTAAATGAGAGGGGATAGATCAAACTGTAATTCAAATATTGGTTATGATGGCTTAGTCAGGGCAATTTGAAGAAAACTACCCTGGAGGATTTCTGTTCTGTTCCAAGTTCTAAGGCCCAACTCCTCTCTGTGCCCTTGGACAAGCCACTTAACCTTACTACATCACGGTTTTCCATTTGTGAAATGCTGATTACAATGCTCCCCAGCCATGTGTGGTGGCTAAATATGCAAAGCACCTTATGTTCCAGAAGGATTATGAGCTCATCCAGGGGCTGGGTGCTAGACTTGCTGTGACGTGCAAATGATTTACAGGCTGAGCGTTCCGTCCCAAAGGTGACTGCTTCTGTCTGGTGCCAAGGCTGCAGCAAAGTAGAGCTCTCTGCTCTGGACAAGACCTCAGAGATGATGTCATGGGGTATTGGGGTCTTTCTTGGCAGAGAAATTATCAGTCTCCTGTGAAAAAGTATCCCTCAAATTGGACCTCAGTGAAATCCTGACTGCATGTTGCATCCAAATGCAATTTGTTGAAAGAGAGGGAATTCTCTGAAAAGCAGAGTTGATTTTGTAAAGAAAATCCTTTCAGTGCTGAATAATCTACGATTATTATTTTGCCCATTAAAAATATTTATAACATTTTTTATTTTAGTTCCCTATGATACATTTGAAGGACTGGAAGCCCCTATTTCAAATAAACTGTAATTAGATTCATAAGTGTTTGAACAAGCTCATGGTAGCCTCATTCATTTTTTCTTTTTGTAAGATCAAATGGCTTCTGTGGCCAAGATTCATATGAGGAAAATTTACCTGGATTTTCTTGGAGTCTTCATTTTCAGATGGAACAGAGCTTTCCTCATTTCTTCCTTCCTGGTCATTAATTTATAGTTCTACCTCTAAGCCAACCTAGAGCCAAGCCTGGGCACTTTATTGGGGCTTCAGACTGAAAGAAGGAATGTGGACTGTATACGTTCCAAACTAGAACTGGGACTAGGGACCAAGGTATTGAGGGTACAAGCAAGAGAAGGTTTTCCCTTCACCTTGCCTGAGTTCAAGGTCACACCCATCACATTAATTGCTTTACCATTGGGTGCCATTTGGGTTAAACTACAAACACAAAACTGGGGTTGCAATCTTTTACCTTCCTAGCCTTCCGGCTAAGTCTCAGGGTGTGTTGGCAATCTAGCATTTGAAATCAAAAGAAGAGACTAATTGTAGGGATTCTCTAATGTTTAACCTGCCATTCTTCCTGCTATTCATACAAGAAATTGCTTAAAATCTTGAAAAACATTGTTCAAGAGGAATGGGAGAGAGAGAGATTCCAACAGGAAACATTCTGGCAAAGTAAACAAGATAATAACCTCATTGGGTAATAAAGAAGACCACCCCCCCTTTTATATATTCTAATGTCACAGTTATCTTAACCTGAGAGTAAGGAAAGAGGAGAGATTTCCCCTCTCAAATCCACAAATCCAAAAAATCAAGGGAGTCATGGATCTTTAAATTACCTATGGAAACCTAGAATCCACTGTCTTCCTATGTTTTATCTGTAAGTGTTTAAGTTCTTTCTAGGAGAATGTCATAAGATGTAAAAAAAACAAAAGAAAAAAACCTCAAATCAACATGTTGGTATTTCAGTTCTTTCTGTTTATCTGCATATGGAATGGTAACCTTTGGGGGTCTTTTCTTTCAGAACAAGGGAAAGTGCATGTGTTAGAGGGTGGGAAGGGAGCATGGGCGGTATTCACTCAAAAGAGCCCTTGGGAAGTAAGTAAGATGGGGATTCTAACCAGGCAGAGGTGTGGTCTGAGCCATGGTGGGACGGAGCTGTGGTTACAGTGGCCGGTGGACCACAGCTTCTTTCCTGGTGGCAAGGTTTTCCATAGAGTCCTGGTCTCATTGTCTTCCCCCACTCTCTCTTTCTGTGTTGGGTGCCTTTTTTTTGAAAAACTAACACAAGATCATTCATGCAATGTGTCATTTTACTAACCGACTAATGTACTAACACCCTAACGACTCATCTTTGTTTTTAGTTTTTTTAATTAACAATCGTTCTGTTCACAATTTTTAATTTCCTTTCTTCCCCCTTCTCCGCAAAGCACTCAGGCATCGGACACGCTATGGTAAACAAACTACATTGTCTGGTAGATATCATTCTTATTGTCTCTTTTTTTGGGTTTGCCGTGTGTTGCCCCCCTTTTCCTCCCTAAACCCCCCTTTTATCCTCTTTAAACTCACTTCTTCTTCTTTTACAAATTTTAAAAAATTAAATTAAATGCAAGCCTTTCTTTTTCTTAAAAAAAAAAAAAAAACAAATGGAAGGGGGACACACCTGTCCTGGCAATGGTATTTGATGGAGTTTGGTGGGGACAATTTCTTTTTCTCTGGTTTTCAATTTTTATTCCCTAAAAGTATTTTTTAAAAGACAGTTTCTCCATTTAGTTCAATTTTGTTTTATTTTCTTATTTTGCAACTTCCAAGTTATAGGCTAGGGACGGCAGAGATTTCTAGAGAGGACTTTTCTTCTCTCCGTGTCTTCCTCCCCCCTCTTCCTCCTTTCTTTTTTCTCCTTCCCACTCCTTAATCCCTTTTCTCTTTCCCCTTTCCCTTTTGTGCGGCCACAGCTGCCACAGGTGGTCTGGGGAGGACCGTGCTCCCCCCTCCTACACTCTTCCTTTCCCTTCTTTTACCTTACTCCCCACCATGGCCAAAGGGACCTCCACCAGTTATGTCCTCATGTCACCTCTGCATGGCATGGTCCTGTCTCGTGGAACCTCCATTGGCATCAAAATCCATTCCCTTATTTTCCTCATTACTAACAACCTACCAACCATCCACCCAATTCCACTCTCTTCTCTTTTTCCCCCCTTTGATCTTCATTCCCCTCTCATTCTTCATATATTTTGGGGTTGGGTTTGGACTTTTTCTTTTCTTTTTTTTAATTTTTTTTTTAGCAAAGGAGGTGGCAGACAAGGGAAAGATTACCCTTTAGTTTTGAGCGTCCCCCCCACTTTCATCTCGTTCTTCAGTTTGTTCCATGCATGTAAGTGTGAGGTGGATTTGGGTTCCTTTATTTTCTTCGCCCTTTTCCCACATCCCTGCTTTCATTCTTCTGCCTTTTCTCTGGGCTCCAGATCATTTTTGGCATGGTGTGTTAGTGTATGGTGTGTGCACGCTTTGCAGCGCCATCTTTTCTCTCTGCCCTCTGCTCTTCTCAGGGGTGTTGGGTGTATGGGTGCTACTTTTATCCCGTGGGCCTTATTATTATTATTTTGGTTATCATGCCTCACCATTCCTTTCTTTTTTGTTCAAGTTGCCTTTTTGGTTTGGGTCATTTCTTCTGGTGGTTGGTGGGGTGGAGATGGCAGCGGAGGGAGGGCAGGGTTGGTTTCCTGGGGTGGTCCATGGCATGTATCATCCTTGACCCATCAGAATAGAGGCCTTTCTCTTTCCCTCCCTGAATGCATGTCTGTCAGTGTGGTGTGAGCCAAACAAGAAATAAATAAAAAAGAAAAGAAAAAAGGGGGAAAAAAACCCATCCACAACCAAAGACCAACCCCTAACAAACCTCATTGTCCAATGTCTCCTTTGCTGTTTTTCATTACCACCATAAATAACAATCATCTCAGAAATGAACGATCATTTTAGCAATGAACTGAGACAAGTGATATCGTCTGAGGATGGTTCCATTTTCTAGCCTGACTGAGTCAAGTGTGCAATGGGTAGAACAAGGCTTGGCAAGTCTAACAAATCTCCCATGGGTCTACAGGGGAATACTGTAGGCTTGGGACATAGGGAGGCAGACCAGAAAATGGAACCTGGCTGCATATACCCAAATCAAACCAAATTAGAAAGAATACCTCACCAAAATCTTATTGAGAGTGATGCCACAAGTAGGGGAAGCCATCATGTTTTTGAAAGGATTGTAAGGTCATTGCTGGGATTTTTTTGTCCCTATGTCCCAACACCAGGTGACAATCTCTGTGGATGGCATTCTTACCACGACGGGCTATACTCAAGAGGACTACACTATGCTGGGCTCTGATGACTTCTTCTACGTGGGAGGAAGCCCAAGTACTGCTGACTTGCCAGGCTCACCTGTGAGCAACAACTTCATGGGCTGTCTTAAAGAGGTAAGGCTCACGCAACTCCACTTAATGCACTGGGTGACTGTTTAAGAACAAATGAGATTTCTAGATTGATGACTGCATGTGTCTTCTATTCCATGAGATAAGAGGTTGTAGCAGAAGAGATGTTGAAGTTGGAAGCAGATGGCACACCTTTTGGTCCCAGCTTAAACTGGTTGGGAGACCTGCTATCTAAATGCTCTATGGCTGTTTCCTCATCTAACTAATGGAGAATCTGATCCCACAGGTAGAGTGCTGTATAAATAAAATGTGATAACACAGATGAAAGGCCTTTGAAATCACAAGGAACTAGATGCGTGTGAAGTTTGATTTTTTTTTCTGCTTTTCATTTGGCAAGTAGAGATGCTCTAACTGAAAGTGGCTCAATTTGTGGTTGTGCGCCTTGTCTAAAGTATAACGTATATATTATTCTACCTTTGCCAAGACTGGCATCCCCAAGAGTCTCATTATTTGAGATGTAGGAAAATTCTCAAAATGTAACATTAAGGCTCAGAAGACTAGCTTTTCTTTCTGTTTTTTTTTTTTCCTCTCTCTTCCCTGAAAGCTAGTAGCTGTAGCTGTGAGAAAGCAGGGAGGCTTTGCCATTACTCATTTATTACCCTTGTAGCTGATGTGTTGAGACCTCTGTCTGAGAGCAAAGGAGCTTCAGTCAAGTGTAAGTTCAATCTCTAAGGTCAATTGTTGAGGCAAAAAGAATCAGACTTGATTCGGTAGAGTTCTTTCAGAATACTGTGTCATCAGAACAGTCCACTGTACATTTTGTTTAGTCTAAGCTAAGCTTGATTGACTAGGATATCTATACCATTTCCCCAGGGAGATTCCTCGAGAAGCTAACAGTGTTCCTTCTTGTAGACAAAAATCCCTTGTGACATTTTATGAGCGTCCTCTCAGGGCATATGTTTTATTCTTATTATGGTTATTCGAAATTGGTTGAACAGCAGATATATATGAGGTGGCATCCCACATGGATTCATTCCTGCCACTGGACTGTGAGCGGTGTCAATGCAAGAATTGTGTCTGTTATGCCTAGCACAGGGGAGGTGCATAGTCAGGATTGATTGAGTGGCCAAATTGATCAAATAAACACTGAGTACCTTTAAATGTGCTGCAACTAAACTTGGTGTTTTTTCTTTTTTGGTGGTACTGGAGATTGAACCCAGAGGTATTGTATTTCCGGGCTCCACCCCCAGCCCTCCCTACCTTTTTTAAAACAGGGTCTGACTAGGTTGCTAAGAGTCTCACTAAGTTGCTGAGGCTGGTCTTGAACCTGTGATCCTCCTGTCTCAACCTCCCAAGTACTGGAATTACAGGAGTGCACCACCATGCCCAGCTAACAGGGTGGTTCTTTATAAGCCATAGTCTCTATGCTAGATGACTTTATAGTCTTGGAAGGAGATGAGATCAGTATGGGAATAATTACAGTATAGTACACCATGTGTTCGGTGTCACAGACTAAATGCTCTGATTGGGTAGAGGAAACACATAAATTTTAGGTAGGACTCAGTTTTTGAGAAGAAGTGACATTTGAGCTGAGCCTTGTGGCAATAAACCATGTGTGAATTGAGAGGAAGGGGTGGAAAGGAGACACATGACAAAGGAGGGAAAAATCCAATTATAGCTTTGTATTGTTCTCAGTCTGAAAGACAAATTAAGAGGAGAATCCAGAGACTGCTTTCCTTTCTCTGCTGGATGTTACCTCAGCTTCTGCTGGCTTCATGGATCCCACTGTTATTTCTGAAGGAATTATGGTAGGCATAGAGTACTTCTTCCCTGGGATTTACTCCTCTTTCGATAGAATAAAGGCGTAAACTACTCAATGTCGAATGAACCCTGAAAGGTTCTTAAACACTGTTCTTAAACACTGTTAACTCACACTATGTTGGAATTGCAATTTCATCAGAAAAAGATTCCCATTACCAGGGATGCGGCCCAGGAATGGATGGAACATTGGTTGCTCTGGAATGCTCACACTCATTTATTTTTGTAGTGTAACAGACCTAAGCATGGAATTACCTTCAGGGGATTTAGGGTGACTTCTAGGGGTGGATTTTCTCCCAACACACAATTATATTGAAGCATATCTCAATTATATATTTTGAAATAAAAGAGCAATTTCCCAACCACTAATATTTTATCTGTTTATCAGGAAGGATGCCCCTGAACATTTTGAAATAAGCTTCAGAAAAACACAAAGATGTCTCTGATAACTTTTATCCATGTGGAAACTAAATTAAATTAACACACACACACACACACACACACACACACAAACACACACACACTGCCCAGATAGAGGGCAGAAAGTATCAAAAGAAGTCTCATTGAATAGCTCAAAAGTTAAAGTCACTTCAGAAAAAGTGTTAGTAATACAAATAACTGGAATTGGTGATAAAAATTCCATATTTTAGCCAGCAGTACAAATCTGCATTTAAATCCAGACCAAGATAGAAAAAGAAATGTCCAAAAATGTTGAGAGAAATGGTAGGCAAATGAGAATTTATTAAGTCCTGCCCCTCTCTCTGCTTTACATAGACAATGTGACTGTCTTCTAAAGGGACAGAAGACCTTCTCATTTGCCTGAGTGCTTGAATGTAACTTTAAGTCTGATGATGCGCTGGCATGCTCGTTTGTTTGTTTTGGCAGTGCTGGGAATAAAACCTAGGGCCTTGCACATGTTAGGCAGGTACTTCATTGCTGAGCTACATCCCCAACCCTGGCGTATTATCTTTTTTTTCTGTTTAATCATTACAATTCACTTGTCTGTGAGCAAGTCTGGGAAATTCTTCTATTGTTCTTACTGTTTGTCTTCCAGAGAGCTTCCAGCTATGTAGGGATTTAGCTTCTTGATAAAGCCCACTTTGCCCATTTAGCCTTAGTACAGTCTCTCCAGTTATTGTATCAGACCATCTTCCCCTCCCTGTCTCTCTTCCTGCCTTTTTCTATCGTCTCTTGCCACATATGTCTCTAAATTGCTCTCAACAGAACTGGGTGCTTTTAAGTGTCATTTTCATCAAATTGGGGATATGGTGAAGGAACACTGGGATTTCTGTTTTAGGATCATGGATACTTCTTCGCCTTGGCACAAATAGGTTTTATTTTCGGAACTATAGTTACTTTACTCCTAAAAGCTAAGTTCTGGCTCTGCTGTTGAGCTAAAGTGATCGTGGATTTTACCTGTGTATACACATCCTAACTCAATATCTCTGTAAAAGCTATAACAGAGTGTCCAAATTGTCTCACACTGTTGTGGTTCTCCATACACCCTCACTACTAAGACAAGTCATGTCCACTGAATATCACAAAGTTAGCATCTTGTTCCTCTTCATGTGTCTGACTCCTTTTTGTTCTTGGTGTGTCCCCAGTGGTTCTTGGAACCTAGTGGGCTTTCAATAAATATTTACTGAGGGAAATAACATATTTGTAAATTAATAAATATTTGTCTTAGATAAATGCTCTCAGGCACTATTGACCACTTGACTATCCTGGGATGACTAAAGACCATCTTGTCATAGCAATAGCTGAATCTTTCAAGGCCTCCTCCCACCCCTCCAGCTACCTGATATGAGGGAAATATTTTAGAAAGGGCCTCAGCAAGACTAAGGGGAATAGATTGGAACCTCCTCTAGGAAGAATAGGATAGAAAAGGCTTTGAGGGAGGCAACATAATATAATGAAAAGAATACTTAGATTAACCCCACTCAGAAAAAAAACCCTGTTTAGGCATGTTAGCTTTATCACTGGTTATATGGCCTGAAATAAGCCATTGGTCTATCATGAGTTTGTTTCCTAACCTATAATATGGAGATCTTAAGACCTTTGTTGCATTCTTCTTAAGAAAAAGTGAAATGATGTGTATAAACCAAACAGCATTACATAATGGTGTCTTGATACAATAATTATTAAGGATTATGTAATGTATCTTATAAAACAGTTTATGAATATACCTGTAAGTGAATCTACATTAGCACATGCATAGCTCTGTATTTTGCATATAAGCAAGTCACTCTTGGGAGAAAAAAATTACTCTCAGGTCTGCCTTACTAAAATTCTCTCACATTTGCTGAAGTCAGGATAACCCATCCCACTCACCCTCAGTCACTCCTGCGTCAGTTGCCTTCAGTCATTTGACAAGATCAATCTCCCTTTGCTATACTGTAAGTTACATGAGGACAAAGTCTGTGTTTCCCCCGCACTTAGTCCCTGGCACACAAAAAAAATGTACTCAATAAGTATGTCTGGAATAAATAAATGAATGAAGGAGCTAATTTCTTGAAGCTCTGAAAATCTGGTGGAGTTTAAATCAACAGTGCCTTAGTTCAGGCTGTTATAATGAAGTATCATTGACTGTAAAAACAAATACATATTTCTCATAGTTATGGAGGCTGGAAGTCTAGATCAGTGTGTTCAGGTTCTAGGCAGGGTTTCTACCCATTTGCAGACTGACATCTTCTCATTGTATTTTTATTCAGTGGAAAGAGAGTCAGAGAGCTCTCTGTGTTCCCTTTTGTAAATGTATTCATTCCGTCATAAGGGCTCCACCCTCATGACCTAATTATTTCCCAAAGACCCTGTCTCCAAATACCATCACACTGGGGTTAGTATTTTGACATATGAATTTTGGGGAGTCCCAAACACTAAATACATAGACTCTCATAAATACTGAAAACATGGCATGTCCATGTTTTCAGTATTTATTTATTATTATTTCAGTATTATGTCCATGTCCAAGGACTGTGCCAAGACACAAAGATGATGAATCACATACAGTTCTAATTAGAGAACCTCACACTTAGTAGAGAGAGAGACAGATATACACATATAATTTCAATAAAAGACAATTAAAACATAAAATAAGACATTCCTAGTTGCAGTGGAGGTAAGCTTAATACACCCTGGAGTTTGGACAAGGTGCCACAGAGGAGAAAATGCGCAGGGTGGGAAGTGAAGATGGATGGGGAGAACAGGGAAGAATGGGGCAGCGGTACTCCAGGATAGTGAGACAGTATAATTAAAAGAAGGCAGGGAGGGCATTCATGGTAACTAGGCGAGGAAGTCACAGTTTGTTAATTTCAGAGCATGAAATATAAGATGAGGAGTTTTGGAGATGTAGCTGTAAAATTAGGTAGGGGGCAGGTCGTAGGAGGCTTTAGTCCATGCTACACTCTTGGACCTCATTCTCTAGATAATGGGTAGCCATTGAAGGATTCTAAGCAGTGGACTGACACTGTCAGATTGGCATCTTGTTCATCAGGACTTAAGTTTTTGAGGACTGAAGTCAGTCCATCTACTACTTCCATCAGTGAATTTTTTTTTCTAGAAAGCCAAAAGGCAGGGATGGAAAGAGTGGTCCATCAGCTTTAGCACTGGATGGGGCGAGTACTACCCTGAGTCTTTAAGTTTCTAAAGAAAATTATTTCATCTTGACTCCTATTTCAGTTTGCATAAACCTTTTCTGTCAGAACATATATTTCTCCTTCCCTGTCCTTTGCATTGCTGAGCTATTGTTTTGGGATGAAGTACAAAGCAGTAGAGGACAACCAAACCCAGATGGTTATGACTCCATTAGACAGTGTCCCCACCAGGACCAGGGAGCCTACTCAAGCCCATCCTGATGCCCTCATACCTGGTGGACCTCCTGTGTTGCTTGATTTCATTCTTTCTACATCATCCTCCATTCTCCTCTATCTATTACTTTGCCCCTAGTGTGTTGAAGTCTTTATTTACCATGGGAAATCCCAAGTGTTACTTGAGACCACTGGGACAGACTGGCCTATCTCTCCCCTCTCATTTCATAGTATCTCTAATAGGGAGGAAGGAAAACCAGGAGGAGTGAGAGGATCAAACACATATTTAAAGGAAAAAGGATTGTATAGAACATCATGGTGCACATTACATCCCACATCCCTTTGTGATTATTAGCCATTAAAAACCGAATGGGGTTTTGTAGCCAGAGATAGTCTCTGAACAGATGATTAATGGTTTAATCTGTAATAACTTTACATTTTATAGAACCCTGATAGGAGTCCACATCTGGTGAGCCAAGCTATTTAAGGCTGTGTTAATTCTGTTAATTGCTATACGTTTACTTGAATTGCTGGCACCTGCGGGCTTTGGAATAATGTGTTTGTTGTTGCTTTTTTTTTAATATACTCATTTTATGTTACTCTGTCTCACTATCTTTTGATGCTGTCTCTTATGCCATCCTTAATTTCTCTCCTGGCTTGTCTTTTGCACTGTCCTTTAGTTTCTTCACTTACTGGCCTTATTTTTCTCCCCTATTCCCCCTTTCCCCTAGTTCATTGCTTTCTAAGCTCTTGCTTTGGTATTCTTACTGATTTCTCAGGTGGTAACAAATGCCTCTGTCTATAAGCAAGCAAATTTAGGTCATAGCACTGGGCCTAAATATTCCCATTTTTTCTGAGCATTAAGAACACTGTGCAGCCCCAGGCTTAGCAAAGATCAAGTGAGAATTTCAGAGTCAGCATGGGAGATGAGAGGAGGGTGGGCTTTCGAAGCACGGGTCCTCATTTCTTGCCAGTGGCCTGATGTTTAGAAAGCCACTTGATGGCCTGGAGCCTCAGATTTTTCATCTGTGGAGACAGATAACTTACTTTAAGAATTTTTATGAAGGGAGAAAATGAGATTTTTAAATAATGGAGGTGCTTAATAAAATATAAAACACTACACACATTAATGTATATATTATTTATATATTATATAATTTATTAATTGAAACAAAATCAGTTAGTTCTGGCCAAGGAGCCACATACTGCTCCTCACTGTTTCTACAATTAAAAAGCTATAGAATTTATGCAAGTCCAATATAGTTTGATAAAAAGAACTACTGAATGGAAACCTAGCTACCAGGGTCATTTCAATCAATTTTATCAATATATCATTATATCAATGATATACTATATCATAAAAATGATATATAATATAATATATAAAATGAGGATAGCAACCACTCCCAAGCCAAATGCACACAGCTGTGGAAGACTTCTTGCAGACTTGTACAGATAAACATTATTGTTTGTTAGATTTTGGCAAGCAGGGTGCATTTTAAACCCTTCTGTTAGGAAGATGTGTGGAAAAGCAGTATATGAGCTTAGCCATAAGAATGTCTTGATAGAATGAAAGAATTAATCAAGTAGAGAGAGAAAGAGAGACAGAGAGAGAGAGAGAGAGAGAGAGAGAGAAACATTTGAACAAGGTAGAAGGAAGTGGAATCATGAATCAGAAGCTGGGAAATGGACAGATGTGGCAAAGAAAAAGAGAAACCACATCTCCGTAGCTACCTGTGGCGATTTTATGGGCTGAATTATATTTCCCAAAAGATGCATGCTGGAGTTCTAACCCTTAGAACCTTAGTATGTGGCTGTATTTGCTATTAGTATCTTTATGCAAAGAGGAGAGGTTAGGACACAGGAACACTCAAAGGCAAGACCACAAGGAGTCAGGCAGATGACCGCCTGCCATCCACAAGCTTTAGAAGAGGCTTTTGAAGAAACTCACCCAGAGCTCACCTTGATCTTGGGCTTCTAGTCTCCTGGAGTCTGAGAAAAAAAATTTCTGTGGTTTAAGTGCTCCAGTCTGTGTTCCTTTGCCCTAGCAAACTAAGACTGTACATAGCTAGAACATAAAATATTGCCATTTTTTGTGGGTTAAAAAGGATCAAATATTGGCAATATCATGTGATTAAATTTAAGAGTGAAATTTTTATAAAGAGGAAAAATTTGATCTTGTAGAAAAGAGGTTACTTTGTGGATTATAAGGAGCTGTGATGGGCAGGATGGGCAGGGGACAGAAAGAAGGAAGGAAAGATTGGCACTTGATGATACAGAGGAAAAGATAACAAAACTCTGATTTTGGGGGACTAGGTGATGTTTTGGAGATTTATTTTTAGAGGGATGAGTCGTGAGCACTAGCAAAAGGTAGCTGTAAAAAAAATGGTACATGTAGCACTAAGAAATAGTGTCAGATATGCTGAAGTTTCAAAGGTATTTGGTACTGCAGCTCCATGACAAAGAGAAAGAGGTTCTTCAGTTAATGTCAAAGTAAAATTATTAAACAATTTGCTGCTTACCATTGATGGTTTGTTGTTGGAGAAGTAGATATAATAAACTTTTTTTTTGTCAACCTGGTATCCATTCTCCCTTCTTGTGGTAAATATTTCTTGATTTGTGTTCCCCTCATCCTGAATCCAATGATTCAGTGGCACTTACTCCATGCCTGGCTCCATTATGAGTGTGAGATCTCAAAGTCAATCTGGGACTTCAATTCCCCTGGCCATGATGGTACTTTGGTCACAGGTGGACACCTAATCCAGTTGGAGATCAGTGACTTACAGGCTGAAGACTTTTCTCTATATGTTGTAGGGAGGTGGCTCTTGTTTGCTTTGGGCCAAAAGCTGGGATGTTTTTCAACTAAGCTACTGGCCATCATCTTACACTACAGAAATGGAGCCAGAATGGAGAAAACCAGGGCAAAAGTATGGGGAGAAACTAGATCCTGGCAGTATTATGAAGACCCTGGATCAAGCACTCTTCAAATTAGGCTACCACTGACTTTCCTGTCATGGTTGAATAGATTTCCTCTTTTGACTCAACTAGCTCAGGTTTTACTTTCTGTCATTTTCAGCATACAGCTTTTGGTGATGTAGCAGAACTCCTCATGCTTCTACTTTGCCCCTGTTTTCTTGTACAATAATATGGGTCTTTGGACAGGAAGAGATAGAAATAAAAGAGGGATGTTTAATATTGCAGCATCTTAGAAAGCACCTAATTGCTCTGTCTTAATTTAAATTTCCTGTCTTGGATGAATGATACTCCAAGATACAGAGACAATTTGTAAATTTTATTTTAGAAACCTAGGTGGTGGCTTTGGAGGGATTATAGAGAATAGAGTCACATCCTCAGAATAGATATTGAAAAAATGCAGATAAAATAAGCTATGGACCTATGAGCTTAGGTAGAATCTGGGCAGAGCTTTGGAGTACATCATTAACAGAATATATGAGCCTAGAGCAGAAAAAAGAGTGACAAACATGACTGCAATCATTCACTAAGAATGCTTAGAAAAAAAATCTGTATTATATCAATCAAACTGATATGTCCATTCAGTAATATTATTATACTGATGACTCAGGGAACTACTATAGAATTCATACAGTTAAATAGTAGCACTTTTTTGTTCATACCTTTTGTGATATTCTGATCAACAATATGGGTAAATAAGGGTTAGAAGCAAGATCAATTGGGCAAAGGAGTAACTGGTTAAATATACCCATGGGTCCTGATGAGTGGATCTATTTTGACCTACATGGAAGTTCCTATTGGATGCTACAAGGTTCTCCATTAGTGAACTTTTATCTTAGGGATTGAGGGAACATAAGAGAACAGGCTCATCAACTTTATGGAAGGCAGAGATCTTGGAATTACAGAAAATATATACCTACATGACTGAGCCAGAGTTAGTTGAGTTATAATCTCAAAAAAAAAAAAAAGATCTGGCTACTCTGTGGTATAGTTTAAGAAAACAGGCTCTAGAGCTAGAATTCCTGGAGGCAAAGCTCAACTCTACTCATGTTAGCAGGGTAGTGTGAGGTAAGTTACCTAGCCATCTTTGTGCCTCAATCTTGCTTATTTCTTAGAACTCCCAGCTCAATGGAATCATTGTTTCATTGTTGTGTCTCCTGGTAGAAGCATTCCCCTCTCTGGAAGTAGGATATCTAGGCCAGCAGAGCATAAGGTTGCAGGTACAGGAAGTCAAAATTTTGCTAGCAGATAACTAGGGATAATGGTGAGTGGCACTGTTCTTGTTTACATCTCTTGATTCCTGGATACGTGGATTCTAGCTACAGGAGAAAGAGTACCATATAGTGAATGCTGAATCAGAGCATATGCAGCCTTTTGGAGAACCTTGCCCCATCCCTGCAAGATATTGCCATCTAGCTGGCACTGTAACTGCATCTTCAAAAGGCCATTCCACCATTCAGTCAAGCCAACTGCTTTAGAATGGCGGGGAACATGATAAGACCAGTGAATTCCATGAGCATGAGCCCACTGCTGTGCTTTTTTGGCTGTAAAGTGGATTCCTTGGTCAGAAGCAAAGCTGTGTAGAATACCGTGACAGTGGACAAGGCATTCTGTAAATGTCCGGATGGTAGTTTCAACAGAGGCATTACACTGAGGGAAGGCACCTCCATACCCAGAGTTAGTGTCTATTCCAGCAAGGACAAAGCACTTCCCCTTCCATGATGGAAATGGTCCAGTGTACTCAACCTGCCACGAGGTTGCTGGCTGATCACCTCGGGGAATGATTCCACATCAGTGTTGGTCTCTGCTCCTGGCACACTGTGCACTCAGCAGAGGCTCTAGCCAGGTCAGCCTTGGTGAGTAGAAGTCCATGTGGCTGAGCCCATGCATAACCTTCATCCCTGTCACCAGAGCCACATTGTTCATTATTCCATTGAGCAATGACAGGGATGGCTGGAGAAAGAGGTTGACTGTTATCCACAAACTGGGTTACCCTATTCACTTGATTATTAAAGGTCTCATCTGCTGAGGTCACCTTTTGTTGAGCATTAACATGGGACACAACTATCTTCACATTCTTTGCCTATTTGGAGAGATCTATCCACATAACTCCTATCCAAATGCCTTTGTCACTAATTTTCCAATTATGTTCTATCCAAGTCCCTGATAGTCCTGCCAAACCACTGGCAACAGCTCATGAATCCATATATAGTTGCACATCTGGCCATTTTTCCTTCTGAGCAAAATGTAAAACAAAGTACCTGCCTGAAGTTCTGCCTACTGAGAAGACTTTCCCTCACCACTGTCCTTCAGGAAGATCCCAGAAAGGGACTGCAGTGCTACAGCTGTCCACATTCATGTGGTATCTGCATATCATGCAGAACCATTTGTAAACCAGGCCCTAGTTTTCTCTTCCTCTGTTAACTGATCATAGGGTATCCCATAAGGCCATAGGTTCATGCGGGGGGACAGAAGGCATTATAGCAATAGTAGGACTCATGGACTACTTCTTCATGTAACTTGCTTGTGCCTTCAGGACCTGCTCGGGCCTGGTCACATATGTACCATTTCCATTTGATGATGGATTGCTGCTGCACATGTCTGACTTTATGGCTTGGTGAGCCTGATAACACCCAGTTACTGATAGGAAGCTCAGGTCACAGGGTAACTTGGTAGCCCATGGTCAAGTGTTCAATTTCCACTAAGGCCCGGTAGGAGGCCAAGAGCTGTTTCTCAAAGGGAAAGTAATTGTCATGAGTATTTCTTTCCTACTTTGTTAAGAATATATTTGTGCATACATATACATGTATTAAGTAGATGTCTTTGTTTTTTCTTCTCCATTATTCCTTTATCGAGTTACATAATATTGATAGACTTAATACTAGCACTTCAGTGTTGCTAAACCTACAGCTTAGTATTTAAGTTGTGATGTGTCAGGAGAAAAGTAAGCATCACTCGGAACACTCTGCCTCTTATGCAGGGGAAGTAATTAGTGTGTCTTCAATTGTACACAGGATGGTTATCTCATGGTAGGTGAAATTATGACGTTGTTGTTGTGTTTATTTGGAGATTAAGTGTGGTTTAAAAAGACACAGTTGAGTGTAGAGTTCACAAGGTATGGACTTGTGATGGTTAATTCAGATTGTCAACTTGATGGGACTGAGAGATGCCTAGGATTAACAGACTTCAGAGTGAGTTAATGAGATGGTTGGCATTTGAAACAGCAAATTGAGGGGGAAATCCCCAGCATGAATTTGGGTGGCACTAACCAGTAGGCTGAGGACCCAGATGGAACAAAGGACAGAAGAAGGAGGAAGCAGCATAAAAGCAAGCTCGATGCTTCCTGAGCAGCTGCGGCTGCTGCTAAGGCTTTTTCCTGAGGATATTGGGCTCCAGCTTCACTCTTTGTAATGAGGACTCTCCCCAGTTATTCTCCAGGGAGTTTCCAGGCATTTCCATCTTAGATAGAGACTGTATCATTGGTCTGAGTGTTCTGAGGCTCCACCTTTTCAGACGAGGCAGCTGCTGGTTTCCTCCAGCTCTTCCTGTGCAGGTGGCCACTTGGGACTATAGCTTCTGAGTGTGTAAGCCAATTCGATACGTCCCCTTTTACAGTATACATACCCTGTGGGTTCTGTTTGTCTAGAGAACCTTGGCTAAAATATCACATGTGGACAATAATAATACATAGTTCTTTGGGCTGTTGTATTAAGACAATACATGCCAAAATGCTTAGAACAATGTTTGACATGTAGAAAATGCTCAGCAAATTTTATTTATAATTATCATCATCATCATCATCATCATCATCCTCATAGTGTGGTAGTCTGATTACTGGTAATGTCCCATTTAATTCTGGATGCTAAGCTTTTAAAATGTTAACTAATTGAGAGATTTGAACATGTTTGGTGCCGAGTTCTGAAAAAGACGAGGGCATTCAAGATCCTGACATAAAAATGGTTAATTGACAGATCCAGGGTCCTTTAACTTGAGAAAGAAAAGATGTCTGTGCCCAGGGGTTGAGAGTTGTCTTCATACATAATGAACTGTCCTATGGAAGTGAGATTAAATGTGCCACATACATCCTTAAGAAGTATGGCTAACGAGTGGAAACTGGGTGCTTAAGGAAGAACTTTCAGTGTTCAGCTATCCAAAACTGCCTTCAAAGTAATGAGTTCTCTGGCACTCAAGGCATATAAGCAGAGACTGCATATCCAAGTGGAGACTGTAGCATCAACTAGGCAGATGATTTTTTTATTTTTTAAGTGCCTCCTAGGTAGATTCTATAGCTCTACAGTGAATGATCTAAGCTGTGTGAAAAGAAGGAATCAGGGTTGATTGGTTCAACCTGCTTCATTGTGCTGAACACTTTCCTCATCCATCTCCAAATCAGTTGACTGTACACGTCCCATGGAGACCCATTGGGCTGCCCTTGTGGTAGGAGTTGAGGTTCCCAGCCAATGTCATCACCTATAAGTCATTTACAATTATTTCCCTTTCCTTAATCTTTCATTGATAACTTCTCTAAAACAATTATAACCACAACAAGTATAACCATAACAGAAACAATAAAGACTAATAGTCACTGAGCACATAGCAGTGTGAATGCATGTGAAGTGTATGTGTCTGTACGGTGCTACATGTTCACCCACTTTCCCTAATTTAATTTTTACAAAAAATGTAGGTGAATTCTATGGTCATGGCCAATTTGAATTTAGGGGCAGCGAGTGTCTTGCCCATTCACAAGGTAGCACTGGTGTTGCAAGGTAAATATTGCTACCCTGACTCCCGCTTCTATCTTTACCAACTCAATCATAAGACATGGTGACAAGGAAATGGAAATGATCTCCCTGGGAAAAGGTTGGTGATTCTGTGGCTAAACCTATTCTAGGGAATGGTCTCTCCCTCTCATTTAGCACCTCCACTTCATAGGAAAGGTCATTTAACCAGACAAAAATGTTCCTTCTGGGAGACTGGGATACAATTATCTATTTCTTTCACCTTGCCATTGACTGTTGTAAAAGGAAGACTGTTTTTGCTTGATTTCCTGCTTTGACTGGGCAAATTGATATTGCTCAACCTGTTAATGGAGAAATGATTTTCATTATGAGATCAGAGAAGGAAGTAGCTGCTCTTGGTATGAATGCCAAGCGCTGGAATGCTTTTGTCTTGATATGTACAGCACATCTGTACTTTCATCTCAGCTCAATATTTTCTGTGAAGTTGGAACTATTTGTCTCTAATGCCCTAGACTTATGAATTTTCAGACTGATTTGGGGAGTCTCTTATTTAGCTTTGAGATTTTTTTTTCCTTCGGGATAAATTCAGTGGAACTCATTACTTTCTAAAAATGTCACTTATTTACAGCAAATGTAATCTACCACAACATTCCCACTGAGACAAAATCTCTTGTGTCTTCGAATGCCTCAAAGGAGATTAAAAAAACTAGTCCTCGTACACATATACCTACAGGGATAAAGCAATCATTGCGCTAATTAATTAGCTAATGTTTTTAAAAATTGTTTTGCAAATGCAGAAACAATTATTCCATTAGTGTTATGGGGTTTTTGTAACCTCGTGCTCCATCCCCCATGTGGACAGTGTGTCACAGCTAGTTTCTGCATAGATTTCCAGTATGTAAAGGCCAATTCTTCACTTTATAAGTCAGCGAAGGCACAGCATTAGGGCAGCAACATTATACACCAATTATCAACCAATAAAATTCTACTCCTTCCCTCTCCCTCAGACTCGCCCTCAATAGCCAATATCAGCATATGGTCTAATACTTCATGCAGAAACTAGAAACTGTTCAGCTTGTCCTTGCTGAAGTTCCCTCCCTCCACCTCCACAGACGTACCTGCAGAGATATTCATTGCTACCCTCTTTCCTCCTCACATATAGGATGAGCTCTTCTCCTTTCCGAATGTAAATACTCCTTTTTGGGCCTATTTTGATATTTAACCATTTAAAGGACTCCTCTCTTTAGTTACCATTAGTCTTCTCTTTACCTCTGCAAAATCGCCTCAACTAGACACATGCTCAAAATCATTTCCTTGATCTCATCTCCAGTTCAATTTACACCTTAGCTCATTCTTTGCTCAATGAAAAACTTCTTGAGATAGTTGTTTATGTTTCCTCTTTTCTCTGCTTCATGGTTACTCCTTAACCCTCCATGTTTGCATGCCAAACTGCATTTTGGTATCCTCTGTACCTTAACAGAATTGCTTTCTTGTTTTCCTTTGAAGTGTGAAGCGCTGTACAATTGGTTCTCACAGCCCTCCGCGTATAGCATCATCAAATTGTAATTGTTTTCACAGTCCTCTTCACATTGTATTTTAATAATCTCTATTTGTATGTTCCCCTAATAGCCTGAGCTTCTAGAATGCAGGAACAAGGATTTGTATGGATTGAATAGTCCCTTGGGAATTAAACATAGGTCCTGGCACATAAATCTATTGAAAATATTATTTAGTAATTTAATAAATATTGGTGAATATCAGTTATAGAATTATTCTCTAGAGTTCCAATTTCTGCTTATATTCTTTTTCTTTTAGGTAATGGGGCATGAACCCAGGGGCATTCTACCTCTGAGCTACACCCCCAACCCTTCATATATTTTATTTTGAAACAGAATCTCTTTGAGTTACTAAGGATCTTACTAAGTTACTGAGGCTGGCCTCGAACCTGCAATCCTCCTGTCTCATCCTCCCAAGTACTTGGATTATAGGTGTGTGCCATTATGCCCAGCTATATTCATTTTCTAAACAGAACATCACTCCATCACTTATTCCCGAGTGCAGTAAATATTTATAAAATGCCTACTCTGTCCTATGATCTGTTCTAAGTGCTGGAGCATGTGGTGAATGATATAATATAGGGTTCCCAAGCCAATGGAATTGGCATTGTGGTGAAGGAGATTGACAGGAAATGTGAAAACAAGTCATGAAGATGTTTTCAGATAATGAAAATGGTATGAAGGAAATAGGGAGAATAGAAGGAGAGTGAGTGGGTCCATTCAATGGAGGGTTCAGGAAAAGTCTGTGCAGTGACAATAAAGTTGAGATCTAAGATGATAGAAGGAGTCAGCCACACAGAGATCTGGGAGAGGCCACTCCAATCAGAGCAAGCGACAAGGACAGAAAGGGCTCAAAGCAAGGGAAAGGTCCACATGTTCAAGAAAGTCAAGGTCACATGACTGTGGCTCAGCAGGAGAGGTGGTGCGAGGAACAAAATGCTTGTGACTAGGCTATGCTGCTTTTCTGAAAGATGCAAGACAGGCAATGTCGATTTACCAAACTTACCTCATCCCAGAGCCTTCATTCTCTGTTTATCCCATATCTATGATGACTTTCTCTTCCCCTTTATCCTAGAGATCAAGGTGTCCCTCTATGTTTATAAGCTCACCTGTTCACACTGAGCTTGCCATCTCTTCCTGTACCTCTCACCTGGACATTATTCTTCAATTCTCTCTGCTCTCTTTTGCAGTATGTATATATGTATGTATGTATGTATGTATGTACGTATGTATGTATCTCTATATTTCTCTTTTCAATTGTGGTAAAATTTGTAACATGAAATCTGTAATATTTTTTAAAAATATACAACAGTATTGTTAACTATATGTATCTTGTAGAGCAGAGCTCTAGAACTTTTCTCTCCCAATTTTGACCTTTGCATTCTATGTTTTTCTTCTGCAAACATGTGCTCATCTACTGTACCCTTGCATAAAACCCCTCCCCTGACCTGTGGCTTTTTGAATTTAGGAAGAGAAAAAATGCTTCTTTGCAGGGTATGGCAGGTAAGGAAGTCAAACAACATGGTTATGAGGTTTTGGAAACAACAGATGAGAAAAGTAGCATAGGATGGCCTATGTCTTCTCTAGATGAGAGGTAGGGGCAGGTGCTAAGCTTGAGAAGCACAGTGGCATGGGGCATGGTTATCTAGAACCCAGGAGGGTTAGCACAACTGATACCGTCATCATCACCCCTTTAGTCCAGATGGAAATCTTGGAGTGAGATTTGACCTTTCCCTCTCAGCCCCCTTCTTCCTCCTTTCTCTCATCTAACCGGTTGCAGAATCCTGTGAGCAATTCCTTGGTATATTTCTTACTCATTTTCTGTGCTGTCCTTTATGGGCCCTTCACTCCCACCTGCCCCTAGGCCTTACCTGTTGTGGTGTGATAAGGTGTGTTCCTGCCTCCATTTTCTCTGCCTTTCTGTACATTCTGCCACCCTTGGCTGTGTGTGCTATTCTTTGGAATATGCAGTGTCCATGGAGCATGTCTTCTTCAGCCTCCTACCTAGGGCCTCGGGTAGCTTCGCTTCTACTTTGCTGGCACTTCCTTATAGATCCTCCCAAACTGAACCACAGCCACCATTTCATATTAATGATACGTGTTGAGTTCTTGCTTCTAAAGTTTGTTTCTTTGGTCCTCCTAGCCAAGCATTTCTCCTCTCTCTGTCTGATTCCTCCACTTTCTCCCAGGATATATCTCAAGGTCCCCTCCTTGTCTTGCCACTGCATTAACACTAGTATTTTCTCACTTCTGGATTCCAAACACACTTATATAATATAATGTGTGTGAACTCATTTTTTTGAGGTATAGTCAAGTTCAAAGTTAGGTTTTGCTGCTCCCTACCTATATGCCTTGGACCAGTCAGTTAGCTTCTCTGAAACTCACTTTCTTCATCTATAAAATAGATGTCTTAATAGTACCTACCACATACAGATTTTATGGGGCTCAAATGAGATGACATGATAAAACTTTTACCTGAGTCTGTCACATAGTGAGTGCTCAATAAATATTAGTTATTATAGTCATTCATTTGGTCCTTATAATGTCTCTTTGTCATGTTCGCTTTTCTGGCATATTCCCTTTGAAGACAGAGAAGTTTTTGTAGTTCCAACCATGTTGTATAGACTATAGGTTTATCAAAGAGAGTAGAAAGTAATTTATATCCCTCAAATAAATTTCTTGACTAATTGTAAGGAATTGCTATTTCTCTATATTACATTTTGACCATAATTAGAATGATCCTGTCTTCCAAATAAGAATAATTTCTGCTTTATAGATGTAATATAAAAAATCCTCATTCATGAATAAGTGAAATGTATGTGTATATATGAAATATGAATAGAGTGATTTAATTTAAATTCCTAGAAGTCAAATGAGTTGTGATGAAGGTTATTTTTATTGGCATAACTTTTCTTCATAGACATTTATGTAGCAGTTCTGATAGGTGATGTTTAAAATGATAATATAAATGAAACTTAGCAGTACAATTGGATATTGGCTTTATAATCACTGGCATCCCATTCCAGTCTAAAACTCTATGGAGTTTAAATTGCTTTGCAATGTCTTAAAAACATCAAATTACCTCTTAATGATTGATTTAATGAGCTTCTGTTATGTTTGAGGCATGGCATTTGGAATGCAATGTGAATTGTACACAATTTCTTCCCTGAAAGATCTTATAGTTCAGGGGTTGCAACTTATTCTAGAAAGGGCCAGGTTAGTAGTTCTCATTTGGGGAAATTTGACCCCAGGGAAATTTTATAATATCTGGAGACTCTTTGGGTTGTTAAAACTGAGGAGGAGGGGTAGAGAGGTTGGTAAAAGTATAGCAAGGGAAGAGGGTAGGATGTACTACTGGCATCTGGTGGATAGAGGCTAAGAATGTTACTGTATTGTACATCCTCAGTGCAGAGGACCGCCGCTCCATGACAAAGAATTATCTAGCCCCAAATCGTAATAGTGCTGAAGTTGAGAAACTCTGGACCAGATAGTAAATAATTTTGGTTTTGGGGGCCATATGGTCTCTGTCATAACCAGCAAACTGTCATTTTAGCATGCAAATAGCCAAAGATAATATGTAAACAAAGTATATCTGTTTTCTGATAAATTTTTATTTATAAGAGCAGAAAGTGGGTTGGATTTGGCTCAGAGATATAGTTTGCTGACTCTTGCTTTAGTGGAGATGACAGACAAAACTTGATATAATTACAATTACATGTGTGTCCATATATCTATATTTACATCTCAATCTATTGATCAATCTTTCTATCTGTATGTCAAAGTTTTCACAGGTTTATACTGAAGCCTCAAATATAGGCACTTAGCATTGTCTGAGATGTTGAGATGGTTTGCTGAAGTAGAAAGAGCCTAAATAAAACTTTCATTTATTTATTTTTTGTAAGAGTGAGGAGTTGGGCAAATATAGCCATTCCAGGGAGAAGGAATAATGATAGTAAAGACACAAATGTGAAATAAAATGGTAAGTGTGAGGAACTAACAATAAAAATAAAGGAAGCCAGAGAGATGGTGATGATAATAGTAGTAATAGCAGCTAACATTTACTGAGTACTTACCATATGCCAAGAACCCTTTTAAGTATTTTCTGTGTGCTAACACATGTCATATAAACAGAGCTCAGTGTTGCTGGTGTGATATGAAATAAAGGTTGAGGTGAGCGTGTGCACCAGAGCTAGGGCTTTATTTTGCAGGTGGGCAAAACTGGGAATGAGAAGACCAACAAAGACTCTTCAACTGACTGAGTATATGAGGTGAGGATACACAAGTTCCTGGCTTGGGTGACATTAGTTAAATGTATAGAGGGTGGAGGAGAGGCAGGCATAAAGGAGAAAATAGTATTTTGGATGTATTGATTTGGGGGTATCTGAATTACCTAGGGATGAAAGTCAAGTTCAGATAGAGCTATAACTGCAACCAGAAATAAATAATAATACAGTTTAATTAATTAGAATTGATGAAATTATGTATGAAAGCACATCCCAAGGAAGAATAATATATTAAAGAATGTAAATATCCTGAGAGTAATATTTAAAGGAGAGTAGACCTAGGAAAAATTAGAGTGATAGAAGAACCTGGGATCATGGAAGCTAAGAAAGTAGGAAGTTTCCAGGTGGGTGGTGTAGTCAGCAGGTTTCAGTGTCAAAAGAGAGGACTGGTCAGTTGAAAATTGAAAGTACCATTATAGCTATGAATTCAGAGGTCATAGGTAACCCTTTTGTTTTGTTTCTGAATCAGAAAGACTTAATTATTCTGAAATTCAGAGATAAAAGAGCCAGTAAGAGGATAAACTAAATTTATTGAATGTTGAAACAACATCCTATGGGATAATTCCAAACTTCCCTTATGTATTCATTAAATAAAGTAATTATAAGAAACCTTATTAAGGAATGTTTTAAAGGATTATTTTGAGTTTCTCTAAATTATTAAAATACATTTTTATGCAACATTTCTATGATTCATGTTTTTCATTCATATTACTTTTTGAGTATGAATGAGCTCTGTCATTAGATTTTACTGATGTGGTGAGTTTGAAGAGTTAAGCATCTACTTATTATAATACAATTTAAAAGTCACAGTAGAAGAACAATAAAACTTCAGGGGTGTATTTATATGTTTAGCACAAGGAACAACAATTTTAGAGATTTGTAACTTTAAGACATCAGAGACTATCTACAAGACAATGTTGATTCAATTGAGCTCAATTCAACTTAAGGCATTTGTTGAATGTCATGAATTTTTAACAGTGATATGACAGGATTTTTTCCCTTTCAAACTGTTTGCCATCTTATCTGTTTTGTATCTTTATTGCACAAAGGGTTTACAGCAGCTAAAGATGTAGTTGGTGAGAAAACATCTACATGTACAAAGTATTCAAAGAATCTAATCATAAAAAATAACAAAATTCTATTATCACATGGCAGAATCAGTAATATAACGTAATGAATATTTAAAACTTTCAGGAAGGGAGAGACCAGCATGAACTGGAATACTTGTGAGCATCTTCATCTCCTATTTCTGCCTAAATGTTGTTCTCCAGAGAGAATTCAACCAAATTACTCTTAACAGGAGAACAAGTGCAAGTGATCAAGAACTAAAGGGCTGCCCAAAGTATCAAAATATTATTTGTGCCTTGAAGACAAACTGTATCTCATTTATCTTTGTATCCTCAGGGTCAGCCAACATGACTACCATTGATTAAGTACACAGTCAATGCTGAATTGATTGTTTGGGCACTGGATTAGCACAGCTAAGGCAGGTTGAACCATGTGCTATTTGGTTGCTAATGGTCCAAATTAGAAAGAAAATCAAGGCCCAAGAGAAAGTTTCTTGCAAGAACATCACCTATAGAGCACTAGACATGAGAAAGTGTTCAATGCACTATTAGTGGGGGATTGACCACACCCACTGGGGGTCCTCTCTCTGTCATGAGTATTGATTCACAAAAACGTGTTTTCTATGTGATTAATGAAACAATTCTGGCTTAAAATGTACAAAGAATTAACCAATGATTCTACAATTGCAGTTTCTTAGCGAAAGGAATTTAAGGTTAAGAGAAAACTTATAAGAAAAAAATAAGTGAAATCTGTAAAATCAGTTCTTACCTTTAAGGGCTTATCAAAATAGACATTTCATAAAAGTATCTTTGAGACTGACTATTTTTTTTTGCTAGCCTAGTAACTATAGGTAGCAAAGAATTTCTGAAAGAGATTTGAAAATTGTGGACTCTGATAACACTGCTAGTTGTCAGCTTTCCATCTAATGAACTGCTTATCAGTAAATGTGCTCAGTGGTTAATTACTGCATTAGGGCTATTGGCATAAAGTGTAGCTGAATGCCCATTATCCTTATGCAAATTTGGATTTCCTGCAGGTTAAATCCTGTGACCTGAAATCTAAGTCACCTGTCATAAATTAACAGATTCAGGTGCTAGCCTTGCTGGGATTGGCAGTGAAAAAGGAACCCATGACTGGGGACAGTGAATGGAGCCTGGATGGGTGAGGTTCATGCTTCAGAATGTCTCACAAAGGCCAGTCTCCAGCCACTTATGCTGCAGGAGCTGTTTGGTGTTTTTGTTTGGTTTTGATTTTGTTTCATTTTACAGGGCAGCCAGACAGTCCAATGGTTCAGGATGCGGTTGATGCCTAGTGTCACCCTGGAGGTGGCTGGGGCACTTAGAAGTTATAGGATTCAGGTGGAGCTATGGGTGGTTCCAAGAGACATGTTAAGCTAAGGGTGTATTAAGATAAAGATTCAGCCAGGTGTGGTGGCGCACGCTTGTAATCCCAGTACTTGGGAGGCTGAGGCAGGAGGATCGCAGGTTCACGGCCAGCCTCAGCTACTTAGTGAGGCCCTCCACAACTTAGTGAGACCCTATTTCAAAAATAAAGTATAAAAAATAGGGCTGGGTGTATAACTCAGAGGTAGAATGCCCCTGGGTTCAATTCCCAGTACCATAAATAGATAGGTAGATAGATAGATAGATAGACACAGATTCTTAGATATCTTAGTTCAGGCTGCTCTAATGGAATACCCAGACTGGGTGACCTAAGCAACAAACATTCATTTCTCATGGTTTTGGAAGCTGGAAATTCCAAGATGAAAGTACCAGCAGATCTGGTCTGGTGAGGGCCTGCTTTCTGGTTTGCAGATGGCCTTCTCATTGTGGCTTCCTGAGGCAGAGAACAGAGATCATCTTTCTTGTCTTCTCATAAGAACACTAATCCCACTTATGAGGACTCCACCCTCATGTCCTAATTACCTCTCAAAGCTTCCACCTCCAAATATCGTCACACTGGGGATGAAGGCTTCAAAATATGAATTTGGGGGGATGCAAAAATTCAGTCTGTAGCACCAAGGAGGCCTTGTCATGACCCAATCCAAAAAACTGAAGTTCACAGTTGCCCCAGGTCTTCTGAATGGAGTGGAGCAAAAGGCAGAGCATTCAAAGCAATCACCCAAAAACGCAGGTCCATAGTGGGCCTATGTGATAGAGCAGAGGCGGCTGCCATCCAGTGTCCACCTAGGAGCCCATAGCTCATAAATGACCTCTGGGTTTGCAGACTTAACCCTGCTTTCCTACCAGAGTTGGGGTCAGAGGTAGCTAATGGGCCTCCTATCCCTCTCAGGACTGGCTCATGAAGGAGGAAGTTCAAAGCTTTATGGTTCTTTCAAATCAAACTTTGTTGACTTGATGTTAAAACAAGGCAGGAGCTGGCCTCATATACTCAAAGCCTCTTTCAAATCTATTGGACTATACAGGGAGGTTAGTGTTCAGTGTTGAGGGACTTCTAATATATTTGTAGGCACTGATTGATTTTTCAGAAACAATCGGGGAACTTTCTGAATCTATAGAGCTCTAGTTAATGCACCCTACTCCAAACAGATTGAAATCTATAATAAAAAATGAGAGACCCTCAGCATCTCAAAGATAGGAAAATCATTACTTCAATTGTCTTTTCAAATGAATCATTGGTCCTCATAAGGGAAAATGGAATCTTTCATGCCTAGGGCATGTGTCCAGGTAATTTTGGTAGAGATTAACATTTCTTACCACACTGTGAATGTTTATGTGGCTGGGGCAAAATAAGTTGTGGTTCCATTGCTGATCCATTAGCAGTGAGTGTGGTGGGTAAAAGTTCCTTAATTGGTCCCCAGGGTATAAACGGCCCAGTATTTATAGACTATCAGGGGGAAGGGGGCTAGAGAAGCAGGTGGCTTGTCAGCCCTATATCAATGACTTTTATGTCTTCTAGGTCACATTAAAATGTTTTACTTAAATCAGGATAAACGTTGTCCTTTCTGTCTCACCCTAAATTCAGTGTCTTGGTTAGAAGTATCCACAGAAAGTATCCCTTGATCTTCACATTTTCCCATCACACACGAGGAGAAGGCTATCTGTGTTTCAGGATAGTTCAAATTGCTTTAGATATCAGATGTAATCCAAGAGTGATTGAGCCAAAGAAGGAGCAAGACGGTAGCAGTCTGTTCTCAGCACAGCAAGTGTTCAGTGTAGGCTGATGAACAAGTAGTAGCCATGTGGTAGCCATGTGGGTGACACCTGGCTTAGAACAAGCACTTACTCATTACAGAGGATGTGCTGGACCAAATGTGGCTTCAAAGGTCTCACAGATCAGCTTGTTCTGTGAACTGATGTATGGCCTAGTTGAGAGGCAGATTGAAAGGGCTTCTTTTCCTCGAACCTCACCTTCTTTACCAATTGGCCTTCTCAGCATTAAAGGTAGGAGAGAATACCCCTACACAAGAATCAGCCCAGAATCATCATATAGCCATCAAACTATGAGCAAGAAGAGATAAAGAGATGAGAGGAATCTACAAGTCTCTTAATATAAAGACTGGAGAGAGAAAGAGAGAGAGAGAGAGAGAGAGAGAGAAAGAGAGAGAGTACTCCTGAGAGCCCATGATTCAAAAAGCAGTCAAGGAGAGAACTAACAGAGTCATGTACAGAGATGGAGGGTCCAGTTCCTGGACAAGTTCATCTCCATTTATCATATCTTTATCCCTCTACAAGTTATCAGCACCTCTAGAGTAGCTCCCCTGGATCCTTGATGAGTTAATTTTGCCCTACACCAATTTCACAGATTGAGGATAGAGTGAGAAGATAGACCTTGAGCTACCTCTAGAGAAATGATGGGAACAAATAAGTTTTATTATTGTACCAACTCAGATGATTGGTAGTGGTGAGAAAGAGTCTGGTGGCACAGAAAACAACTATGCCTAAGTTGCGATGTAGATTTCTAGTCTGTGTTTTTAAAGCTGGCTATATATGTGTATGCCCATAAATATGTTGAGTGTTGAAATTTATGCAAATGGCATCATACTGTACACATCTTTGTACAACTTACTTTTTTAACACAACATTTCCGAGAATTGATTATGTTGATTCAAGTAGATTTCTTTCATTCCTCTTAACTGCTATGTAGTGGTCTTTTGTTTTCACTTATTCTTGTTTTTTTAGTGTGTCCAGATAGGTTGTTTTCAGTTTTAAATATTATAGTTAGGACTATAGTGAACACCCCTGTATGCTTTTTATCCACATTTGTGCCAGAGTTTATCTAGAACATATGCCTAGAAGTAAAATTGCCTGATGAGTCATAAGCTGGGTATAGCTTTAACTTTACCCGATATTGCCAAATTACTCTCCAAAGCTATATACAAATCTACCCTACAAACTATATATGTTCCTGTTTCCTTGCATCCTCGACAATTTTTAGTATTGCCAGCAAACCAGATAATATAGTGTAAACCAACTCAATATAGTATAAATGAGATTTACCCTATAAAACATATGCCTAAAATCTTTTCTCACTTCAATTTCCTTGTTCCTACTGAGAACCAAAAGACCTCAAGGGTGTATAAGTTGCACATTTCCAATCTAATTTCTTATTCTACTAATCTCCTGTGAGAAGCCTCCCATTCAGGTGTCAGTTTGGAGCTGGTTTCTTCTTTATTAGTAGTACCTTGCTATCTCTCTATTTAAAATGGTTGTAGTTCTTTTAGTCCTTATAGAATTTTGTTACCCCAGCCCCAATTATCTCACATCTACTATCTTTCAGAAATGTCAGGATATATGAAATGATCACAGGGTCATATTCTCACTCAGAAGATAAAGCAAAACACAACTGTTTTAGTCAACTTTTTTTTTTCCCCCTTCACCATGACTATAATACCTGACAAGTACAATTTAGAGGAGGAAAGGTTTATTTGGGTCTCACGGGTTCAGAGGTCATTTCATGATCAGTTGACTCTAAGGCAGGAAGTGAGGTGGAAACACTTCAGGGCTTGGTGGAAGAGGAAAAATCGCCCTCACCTCATGGTTCCAGAAAGCAGAGAGCAGAGAAGGTGAGGAATAGATACAGTCCCCAAGGCCATGGTCTCAGTGACCCATCCCCTCCAGCCTTACCCCATCTTTGAACCTTCCTGCATTGGGGGTTGAGGACCATGCTTTCAACACATGAGATTTTGGGGAGACATTTTAAATCCAAACCTTAACAACTACCAAATCCTCAAAGATGACTGCACAAAAGATAACTTCAGAAACTAAAAACAAAGGCATTGAAACTGTTACAAAAGGCTGTTTTCATAGAAAACATGGCTCCCTCAATATATTCATTCTTTACTCACTTACACCTCCTGTCTGGGGTGCTGACTGCTAGATAGGGAATCCTGTGTTCTCAGTGGAATTTAAGTCATGATTCAAGTGGTTAACACTTGAATTTGTCAGGTCAACAATTCCTGCCATGGAAGGCCATGCAGTTTTGTCTTGTAATCTTTGTGGACAATACGGTTGACATAGTCTTTCATTGACATTAGTGTGGACCCTTTAGTGTTTAAGTCTTTTTCTTACATTTTCTACAATAAACAGCATAATTACTCTGGTTGTTATGTGATTTTTATTTTTTTATTTTATTTATTTATTTTTATTATTTTTTGCAGTACTGGGGATTGAACCCAGGGGCATTCTACCTCCGAGCTACACCCCCAGCCCTATTTTTTATTCTTTATTTTGAAACAGGGTCTCACTAAGTTGTGGAGGGCCTCACTAAGGTAGCTGAGGCTGGCCATGAACCCAGATCCTCAGGTCTTAGTCTCCCAAGTACTGGGATTATAAGTGTGTGCCACCACTCCCAGCTATGTGATTTTAAAAGGAAAAACTACATCATGCAACTTAGCCTGAAGTCCAACAGTGTACCAGATTGTCCTTAATTAATTTCAATTTGATAACTAAAATAACATGCCAATATATAGAAAACTACTAAGTTTTTCAGAATAAGTACACTGAGATTTTTTTTTTTACCAATATTGGTATCAATTTTGCTTTTTTCCTTTGTGAGTGAGAAGTGAATTTTGTTGCTACATTGGCCTTTATAGATAACCTGAAGAAATAGTTGGATGAGGATGAAAACTTTGAGATTATCAAATTATTCAGCTTGAAGAAATAGAAAATTTACTGATTAACTGATTAGCTATGTATTAAATGCTTCTGTATATCAGAGACTGTGCTTAGCACTGGAGGTAAAATCGTGATCATGTTTCAAATCTAATCCCTTTCTTGGTTCAAATCTGAAGTTGAGTTTCCATCAGCTTTTGAGTTAATGTAGTGTTTGAAGACATGAGATTCCATTGCCAAATGAAAGGATCCCTAAGTCTCTATGTATTTTATATTTAACTTGAAAAATGAAGTGTGTCTAATCTTTAACCTAAGATTTTGCATATAAGGTCATAAATATTCTTTTATTAAGTTCTAAATATTTAGACTTCAAGAATTTTTATCATAAATGTGTCTTTTAATCATGGATTAAAAAGAAGATTATGGAGATAAAGACTCAGAAATATGCAGAAAGAAATTATAGCATAGAGCAGGCATTTTTAAATGCAACAACATAGAAAGAGAAGTTGAAACAATGCCCGAGTAACTAACTTTCATGAAAAAAATTCATTTTATCCTCAAGTAATGTTAGGAAACTGGGAAGACATTTTTCCCTTGGTGCTACTCTCATTGTATCTTTCTCCATTTTGATTCAATCCAGTTTAGCCAACATGTATTAAGTATCTATTACGTGTGAAGCACTGTGCTAGCCACAGGGCTACAAAATTAATATGACAGGGTTTCTTCCTTCAAGGGGCCCATAGACCATTGAGAAACATTGGCAAGTGGGTTGAAATAATTATAGTAATTTGATGAAGTCTAAAAGGTTTTGTTTTACAAAGATGTTTAACATTCTATGGGAGATTTCTGGTTAGGATGGATAAACCTATATCAGAATGACACTGTCACTAAGAATGACTAGAAAAGCAGGGGAAAGCATAAAACTGTTTGGCCTGAAGGCATGAGAGATATACCAATGCAGAGAGAACTCAAAGCTAAGATCCGAAGAGAAGAAAAGCACAAAGAAGTGAGACCAAAACTCTGCATGTATTTTCCCTGCAAGATGTTTTCCAAGAGGCTAAGCAGAAAATAGTCAAAGATACTGAGAACTTGAGCAGAATGTTCAATAATCTCATGGAGCCAGGGAGACAAAGATTGAATCCAGATCTATCCAAAGATGTGACTCCTAATAAATACCCCAGTTTTTGTTTCTCACCCCTGAAGGGACACAACCTAGGAATGAGAAGAGCTGACGCAAATAGACAAAGTGTCACAAAAAACAAAACATACCTTTGAATTAGTGCAGTTTTGGAATGGATTAAGATAATCTACTACTATTTCTCCTGCAAATGCTTTTTTTTAGTTTTTATAATAAGATTATAGTTAACTATTATAACTAGCAGTTAATTAGCTAGCAGTTAATTAACTACTGCCAGGTATACTAGGAGATAAGACCAAGTACAAAAATATAAGAGAAAAAGTAGAACCTAAACACAAATCTATAGGAGATCCATAAATTAGAGTTATCAAAAATTGACTTTAAAATAACTATAATAAACATCCTCAAGGAAATAGAGAACAGGATGGAGAATTTTGGCTAAGAACTAGGGCCTACTTAAAAGTATCAAATGGAAGGCAGATATGGCAGCATATGCCTGTAATCCCAGTACTTGGGGGACGGAGACAAGAGGATCACAGGTTGGAGGACAGCCTCAGCAATGTAGCAAGACTCTCATCAACTTAGCAAGACCCTGTTTCTAAATAAATAAATAAATGAATGAATAAATAAATAAATAAATAAGGCTAAGGGTATAGCTCAGAGACAGAAACCCCGAGTTCAATCCCTAGTACCTCACACCCACCCACATATAATATATATATATTAAAAATATCAAATGGAAATTCTAGAATGGAAAACACAATATCTAAAATTAAAAACTAAGTATATTTAAGAACATAAGGCAGAGCTGAAAAGAATATTATTATTTAGAAGATGGATCAGTAGAAAATAATACAAAGTGGGGATAAAAGCAAGATAAAAAACTTCAGAACAGAGATGAAAAGATAAGCGGCACCTGTGTGAAAGAATGAATATACATCAAATTGGGATTAGAGGACTAGAGATAAAGAACAAGAAGGAACAATAGTTGAAGATAACTTCCCTGCAAATTTCCCAAAATGGAAAAAAAAACACATCAGCCACTGATTAAGAATTGCCAGGAAGAGCAAGCAGGATAAATGCAGAAGAACATCTTAGTACAGCTGTTGAAAGCAAAAACATAGAAACTCTGAACAGAAACTAGAGAAAAAGAGGCATTTCCTTTAAAGCTACAACAGTAAGACTTCAACAGGATTTCTCAAGAGAAATGATGGAGGAGAGAAGACAACAAAATCACTTCTTTAAAGTGCAAAAGGGACATGATTGCTTCTTCTGTTAGAATTTCATAATCACTTTAAATATTCTTTAAAAAATGAAAAAGACATGTTTTCCAACAAACAAAGAAATTAAATAACTGGTTTGTGTCATATTTGTTCTATAGAAACTAGTAATGAAAATTCTTTTGGCAGAAGGAAATATGAAAGTATGAGAAGAAATGAATACAAATGGAATGGGTAAATCCAAATTATTATTGATAGTATAAAATTAGAGTAGCTGATAGTGTTTCGAATATATGTGGATTTTTTATATGACAAAAATAACAGACAATTCAGGAAGAGGGTAAATGGAGTTAAAGCATTCTAAGGACCTCAAGATACCTGGAAATTATAAAAACAAGCTTTACCTTTTTTTTTTTTTTGCGGTACCGGGGATTGAACCCAGGGGCATTCTACCTTGGAGCTACACCCCCAGCCCTATTTTTTATTCTTCATTTTGAAACAGGGTCTCACTAAGTTGCGGAAGACCTCACTAAGTTGCCGAGGCTGGCTGCGAACCTGGATCCTCCTGTCTCAGCCTCCCAAGTACTGGGATTACAAGCATGCACCACCATGCCCGGCCATAACATGCTTTAATAAGTAAAACATTCAGAAGAAGAAATGAGAAAGCTATCAAACAAGTTGAATTTGTAAATAAAACTTCTTTTGAAGGAAAACTTCTGGCCATATGAATCCACAGGTGAATTCTTCCAAACATTTAAAGTAAACAGATGTTGGCATGAAATGAGACACACATACCAATGGAATACAATACAGAAACTTGCCCATATGTTTGTGGACACTTGATTCATATCACAGGTGACCCTTCATGACAGAATGTGTAATCTTCCAATATATGGTTCTTGGCTAATTGGATACCTTTATGGAAAAAAATGAATATTGAATTCTGCCTCAGACCATACATATAAACCACATCTGTGAAAATTGCATATATAAGCGTACAAGGGAAAACAATAAAATGTTTAGAAGAGAATAGAGATGAATGCCTTCATGGACAAAATTTTACAAATAGGACACAAAAATACTAACTATAAAGAAAAGGACTGAAAAACAGAAACTGTATTATAACTAAGCACATGAAAGGATACCCTCAACAGAGTAAGAAGAAAATTCCAGAGTGGGAGAAGATATTTCTAACAGATAATGTCCATAGCATTCTATAACACAAAATATGTAAAGAACTCCCTTCTTTTTTTTTTGTGGTACTGGTATCAAACCCAGGGGCTTCTACCTCCGAGCTACATCCTCAGCCCTATTTTTTTATTCTTTATTTTGAAACAGGGTCTCACTAAGTTGCGGAGGGCCTCACTAAGTGGCTGAGGCTGGCCGTGAACCTGCGATCCTCCTATCTCAGCCTCCCAAGTACTGGGATTACAAGCGTGCGCCACCACGCCCGGCTTGTAAAGAATTCTTCTAAATCAAATAGAAAAAAAGCGATCTTTTAAAATTGAACAGGAGAGTAAAGCAGGTTAAGCAAGAGTTTCACAATTGAGTATGTACACATGGCCAATAAATGTATTGAATGATGTTCAACTACGCTGGTCATGAGGTAAATGTAAACCGAAGCAGAATGTAATGCCACTACATACTCACCAACATGGCTACATCAAAAAGACTGACAAACATCAAGTGTTAAGATGAGAATCCACTGAAACTCTCACACACTGGGATTGGCACAAGAACTGTGGGAAAATTGGTATGATTAATTTGGCAAATATTCTGACAACTACTAAAGCTGATCATAAACTGACCCTATTATTCTAGGAATATGCCAACAGAAATGCATGCATATGCATATCATTCTATGTATACAAGTATGTTTATAAACACACTACTTAAAGTAGTCCCAGGCTGGCAGCAACCCAAATGGCCAGGAGCAATAGAATAAATAAATAGGTTGTGTTATAGTCACAAAATGGAATGTCATACAACAATAAAAATGAAGTATGGATAACGACATAGGCAAATCTCAGAAACATAACATTGAACAAAATAAGACAGATACATAAGAGTAGATACTATAATTTTTCTTTCAGATAAAGTTTAAAACAGGCTAAATCAATTTATAGTGTTAGAAGTCAGTTATCTCTGAAGGAGAAGGTGGTGAGTAGGGACAAGAGAGAGGCTTCTGGGTTGCTGGGGTTTTGTTTCTTGGTCTAGATGCTGGGTGTATATGAATGATTCTTCTGAGAATTACTTGAGCCATTGGCTTCTGATTTGCGTACTTTTTCCAAATGCATGTTTTAATTTAATGCAAAGTAGTTTTTTCTTAAATTTATGTTAGCTTGGAGAAGATTTAAAGGAACTGGGATTTAAAAATTTGCCATGATTTTGCCAGACAGAAGAGAACGATAAAGAATATTCCATTAAAAGCAACAGTCTAAGCCACGTTTACAGAAATGAGAACATGCTATTTTCAATAAATAAGTATTTCAGTGTATCTAGAATATAGGTCATGTATGCAGAGAAGGATAGGAGATTAGGTTAAATATATAGATTGGGTCCTATTTCTAAAGTCTCATGAATTGATTGCAAAACCATAAAGAAGTGACAGGTTCTTGAGCAAAAACTGTTAACATTGAATTGGCTACATTTGAAACACCAGCAAATAAATACTAGTTTTGCCAGTAAATTCTGAGTTTGGAATTTTACCTCTTGTTCTCAGCTCCCCACTCCCTGCCGCAGCCTGAACAAGATCTCAGAGTATTCTCTTTCATTTAATTTGTTCCTTGATTTATAGTAACTGTTAAGTGGGTTAGTTTGGTTTTATCAACTTGCACAAGATTCTTTTTGGTGGTTTAGCCAGTTGTTGTTCCTCTCCTTTATATATGTCACTAAGTGACTTTTCCAGGTTTAAAGTCCAACCCTGGGGACCTTAGTGGCCTGGGTTTTAATGAGATGGCTGGTCTACCACCCAACCTGCTTGTCCATTATCTGAGAAAATACACCTTCAATCAAGACCCTAGTATTTCAAACGGACTATGGATTGGCAGAAAGAGACTATAAGCATACACACTTCATTTACTTTCTGAGTTAATTACCCAGAGATAAAATTATTAGCAGAAACATGGTGGCTACAATGGGAAGGGACAGATGTAGTCTCTCCTAGTATAGCTTCAGTTGGCACCCATAGTCCTTCAGAACAATAAGCAGCTGACAGAGGCACTGTCCGCTAGGGAGTTGTGTCTTTCCAAATCATTCTGGAAGGCTCCATTTTTACTATGACACTGCTTTATGTGAATGGGACTTAGGTAATATTCTGAAAGAATTTGCACTGATAATCCATGAATGTCTATTTAAAAGAATGCTTTTGAATACTGGAATCTGTTGGTTCTTGACCCAACAGATAGCAAGGCCACCTCCTCATGTGGAGGGAATCAGCATCCCATGCAGATGTCCTGGACAAAGAGTTTTGCTTCCAGCTTTACAGTGTACCAGGCAATCAAGTGTTAGGCATACAGGCACAAATACCAGAGGAAAAAGAATAGAAAAAGTAGCAATTGGGATATGCTTGACTCTAATAGCAAGAGTCCTCTCCATATTTCCATTTTCAAAATCAGTGAGATACATCAGATCAGTGGTTTATAAATTATTCTTTGGAGACATCCGTTTCCTTGATAATGGCAGAAGAAGAAACAGAAGTAAGGACCTAAATCATTCCCAGGTAGTTAATTGTCAGTGAAGAATGGACTTGACCTATTAACTTATTGAACTAAAGGAAGGTGGCAAGGCTTCCCAAAACAGCTTACTTATTAATTTCCCATTCCCATCCTATATATGTCCTGTTATCAGTAATGGAAATGAGAGGGCATTCAGTGTAAAAGATATGTAGGAGATCATGACATAATAATTACCTCAATCTATGATTGAAAATCACTCCTTCTCTGGTTCATTCCAGTGTGGTAATTGAGTTGTATTTGACCAAACCAATCTGGAACTGAGTTTCTACTTTCTGTAGATTCTGGTCCAATTGTCTGATCATTCACTGGACAGGAGAACTGTCCAGTTTTCCTCTAGAGCCATGGAGATGGTGAGGTTTGTCAGCATCCCAAAATGTCATCAGTGGGGAAGGAAGATAGGTGGGTGCTCACACTGAGGGAAATAGGCAAGGACTCCAAAGAACCAAGTGTGGCAGTTCCATAGTCATTAGGCTGTTTGAGCCTGGGCCTTAGGAAGGTGGTCACCTGTACCCTTTTGGAGTTTTCTCAGCTACAGACTAGTCCTCAGCCCTGCTGCCTCACAATTTTAATTTTGTCTAATGTAATGTTCAACACTGATTGTGCACTTACGATGTGCTAACCAGTGTCCTAGGGGATTATGCACATCAACACATTTAGTCCTCACACAAACTCTAGGAGATGGATAATATGCTGTCAGTAGGAGGAGAGGGGGAGAGGGATACAAAGCACAGATAGCTCACCCAAGGTCATGCTGCTAGTTAGGAACTGCAAGTAGAATTAAAACCCACAGTCTGGCTCCAGAACCCAGGCTCGTATCCACTGGGCTCTACTTCCTCATTAACTGTTCATCAGAGATTACCAAAAAATAAGCAACTATTTTGCAGATTCTCAAAAATTCACTAATAACTTAGTAAAATATCAGAATAACAACATATTAAGTCTCCATGGAGGAAAAGTATACAAGAGCTTTATTTTCAATACAGTAGCCACAAACCACATCTGGCTACTGAGCACATGAAATGTGCCTATTCTGAATTGAGGTGAGCTATGAATGTAAACTTCACACTGGATCTTTGAAAAACCACAAGTACAACATCTTATAAATGAATTTTATGTTGATTATGCATTGAAATGATACCCTTTTTGATATACTAGTTTAAATGCATGACTAAAATTAATTTTACACATTTCTTTTTTTTCAAAATGTAGCTGCTAGAAAACTTCAAATTGCATGTGCAAGTTATGTTGTATTTCTGCTGGACATCACTTCTTTCAAGACTGAAAGACACGAATAATCTAGAGCACGGGTTCCCATATACCTGTGACACTCAGGCATTCAGTTGGATTAGCTTGGGATCTGCTTCAGGCTGTTTGATTTATGACATCAGAGCAAGAGTACTGGTCCATTTTAGGGGTATTTCATTTAGGCTTTAGAAAAACACATTGCACTACCCTTATTCCACCAAGAATTCCCCAGCTTTACAGAGCAGAATACAGAAGGGTAGACTAAGTGAAAATAAAGGAGGGAACTAGCTATCCCTAGTTCCTGGTTGGAATTTGGATACATGGGGTGAGATTGTTCAGTTGGTACTATGTCAGTCACACTGAGCTTTTTCTATGAATGGAGAGGTTCTTTGTGTGCTGAAGGTAATTAGGGGCTAATTTGTGGAGGATTATGGATGTCAGATGTCAAAAAAAGGAGTGTCTCTAGACCTACAAAAGTTTACTTCCAAGTGTCTTCCTTTTAAGTTTCTTTATTGGTCCACAGAAAATCTTGTCATGATTGGCTTAGTAATTAATGAAAACTTCAAGTTTTCAATTTTGCTATTCATTTTATAGTAGTGACATCTTAGATTAATGATTAATTTAGAAAGACATCTTAATCATACCAGCAATATTTATAAAAAAACAATTTCTAAAGATGGCTTACTTCTTGGTGAACTCGCAAGGATTGAATTAAAATGCCATCCATTAAACAAAAGTTCTCATTTTTCTCCATAGGCATCTGTTCTTTTCCTAAATCTTTGTCCCTGAGACTCTAATAATGGATCATATCTTATTTGGGGCCCTCTCTTTGCTTACTATGTTAACCATGCTCATCTTGGAGTTGAGAGAGCTTGGAAAGAAGCCAGAACATAACAGCTAGGTTCATGGATCTTGAGCAAGTGCCCAAGCAGGCCACAGGTGTGGGGGAGTATGAAAGCCCAGTGGAGTCACAACTTATATGACGATTACATTGTGAAATTGGCATATAAGGTAAAAAAAAATGCTTATAGGCAAATCTACCTTTGATAAGGCCTTTTTTTGCATTTTATTTTATTTCTTTTTTTATGTTTATTTATTGGTGCATTGTAATTATACATTTTGATATATGTCAGGATATGAACATCATACATGCACACATTGCACATTCAGCCCTCCCTCCATTAAGCAACACCCTCTTCCCAAAGTCCAGAATCTTTAAAAGCCTCCAAGCCAAGAGTTGCTGCCGCTGACTTTGCTTTGCATGTCTGCTGAGGCACCCCTTTCCAGGAGATATGAAGGCCAGGTCCATGTGGAATGAGGAAAAGGATTCAGTGGAAAATAGAAAATTCTCTGCCTCCCTCTCACTTTTCCCCTCGAGTATAGAATTCTGGATTTGCCTAAGTTATATGAAAGTGCAATGCAACTTTGCTTTACTGCTTATTCTGCTAAGAAGTAAGTTGACTCGTATTAAATATTTCTGGTT